>CATIWQ010223085.1:0-15076 GCA_949673415.1 Euphorbia schlechtendalii | reverse complement strand
CCTTTCAAGGGTTTCCACTTAAAATCTCTGTGTCGTCTTTATTGCTTTACTTGTTTTACTATTTGTTGTTGCGAATCTATTTTAGTTAACACATATCACCCGGCTACCGAATTATCTGTTCGGGACGTAACACCCAGCAGCTCGAAAATTACATGCAAATGGAACTTCTGGTGAGATTATGCCTTTGCAGGCTGCCGTGCTAAAGGTTGAAAGATGAAGTCATTATATTACGGGCATTTATTTTGCATCTTTATTTGTATGATACAATCCCTTGAAAACTATGTGTTTTGGTTATATATATTATTCACCTTAATTAATTCAAACAATACGTTATATTTTCAGTCAAAATCATAAATAAAAAATTTTCGATTCTTTACTTTTTGATATAACAATTAATCTATAAAGTAAAGTTTCAATATACACAATAAATCTAAAACTCAACATAGTTTTGAGTTCAGGTTTACCATAAATATTTTTATCAAAAATATTAAATGATTGTTCGGGCTTCAAAAATATATTATTTTTCGTCATTTTCCTTGTTGATTTTACAATAATAATTTTAGATTTAGATATTTGTTAATTACTTTTATTTTGTTTCTTTAATTGATTAAGTTTTATTTAGAAAATTAATTTCTTCTCATTAAATTTTATATCATTTCTAATTTTGATATTAGCAATTGTCAAAGATTATGAACTCTTCCCTATTTCTCCAAAAATTTCTAAAACTATCATGGTTGATCTACTTACCGCCACCTATTTTTGTCTGGTCAAAATTTCACCCTCCCGGTGCTTGAATCCTGGTTCCGCCACTATCTTTACAAAATAATTTTTAAAGGGGCCCAATTATTTTTTCTTCATATATTTTTTTTGCATGTCTCAGAAAATTTCAAGACCAGACCATCATTATTATATTAAATATGTTGTTAATAGACATTATTACAAGCTCCAAGCATGAGAGTAGCTTTATTTACCTTTCTTGATGATTGCATGGTAGCGAGTTGTACGAGGAAATTTCGAAGCATAACTGGTTCGCAATCAAGTCCAAACTTCTCAAAATGGCGAGTGGTTGGAAATGGTTTGTGTCTTGGATATGTTCACCACGTACTTTTCCTCTAGTGTCTAGACTAAGCAAGTTTGACAAATTGTTAAGATTTTTCGACATGAAACTACAAAATATTTCTCTACAACAATGCACTTAGTTGCAGGAAGTAGAAAAACGCTCATGTTATAAAATGGCAAGGCATGCACTGCAAATTTAAGCAACACTATTAAACCGAACTTTTGAAATACTAGTAATTTTGTTTTACCCTTACGTCTTTTTCCACACCCAATCAAGAACATAAGTGAACACTTCCCGCTTATTTCGACCTACTACGGAAGACATTAACCCTATATTTCTAGCGTTAACACCAACTAAAATCAACCACATAGAGCATATAATTTAATGCAACTACTGAAAGTTCCGAGAAAGTCTCTGCTACGAGCTTCGTGAAACTTCAGGAAATGTTGGATTCGCTATTGGGGATCAAACCTGCAAAACAGATTGTGAACGGAAAAGGGGAGTCGGGGCTTTTATCCCCCGGGGAAACTCCGACGCTCAAGTTAGTATTTATGATCGATGTGCTAAAAGTTCGTATGTCATTAGAATAGACTTTTTTCTAAAAAAGAATTGATTAACCTGTTATGAAGGCTGCCTTTCCTTATTTATAGACTCCGAAAATCCCGCAAATCGTGGAGGTTTGAACGGTTCAAAGATGGGATCATGATCCCTTGAATCAAGGAGGATCAAGTCCATCCCTCATCCATTCTTCAACTAAAGGAAGCAGTTTCAGCTGCAATACTGACGGAGTGGCCAATGTCTCGCTGGAGGAGGCGACTGAACCTTCTTGTAACAATCGAGACGGATCCGTCCTTGGGTAAGAGGCACATCCCGGCGAATCATCCGTCTCACCGTCTCATTCGTTTTGACTGCGAATTCATGCTGAGCCGGTGGGCATTCGAGGGGGTAACACCATCCTTGGTTAACAGAAGTCCCCCCACAAGTCAGACAAGCTTTTTAAAGCTTGTGCCGTCTCGAATATGACGCCTGCTCAGACATCTAATTATTACTCTTCTGCTACTGACATTGAGGGCACTTCGTAAATCCCGTTGATGCCTCTAAAGACGCCACGTGTTATTCTAGAAACCTCCGCGTCCTTTCAAATTCAAAGTTTTTATAAATGGCGCGTCATCTTCTTCACTTTAATGTTTTTAGAACTTCTCCATCTTCACTTTTACTGTTTTCAGGATTTTTCCATCCTCACTATACTTCGGCGATTCCTCTACAATCATTTCGTGATCTTTACAAGCGTTGCGACCACCTCCTTGACTACCCTACACTTTCAGCTTCGCCAGTAAGTTCTCTGAAAACCTTGATTATCTCGAGTTTAATTATGCAACCTTGGCAATTTCTGTGTTTAGAATAAATCAACCTTGCGTCATTTGGTGTAGAACGATGTATTTAGGGTTTTTGCCGTATTCTTGTCCATTCTTCGTGTTTTCCATGAGTTCTACTGAGCTTGTGCCTTTTTAGATTCTTAGTGCAGTCGTAAAACTGGAAACATCACCGGAGAATCTTAGGTTAGGGTGTCCCATTATCGACGGCGTGTCAGGGGTACATCTTTCTCACCGCTAAACTGCATACTAGGGTTACATAATTTTGCCTGGATTTTATCTTAATTTGGGCTTGGGCCTTTGGGGAAGGCCCGTCATGCAGGGCTGACTTCCTCAAGGCAGCGCCTATTTGTAGATACGGCCTGAACCTTCCTTATGTATTTAGGATGAGTTCCTCTAGTAGCTCCAGCAATGACGCAGCTTTTGTTAGGGCCTTTAACCATCTCACTAGACTGAACTTAAAATTGGATGGCATATTATCTCAACCGGTTACCATTGATAGAATTAACCAGCATCCCATTCTTAGGACTAAACGAAAAGCGCATAGGAAAATGACTGACCAACAGCCACCTGAACAATGGCCCTTAGTTGACTCAGACGACTCTTTAATAAGAGCCGTAGATGAATACGATGGTGGCGACGGTCTGGAGCAGGAAGCCGAGACGTCAAACCCTCAAGATATCCAGGATGAGAATCAGAAGCCCAAGAGGGTAAGGAGGAGCCGGGCTAGGGGTCCTACGCCTCGAATTGCTAGCATGGTGTCCTACGCCTCGAGGTGGACATTTGCTAGCATGGTTACCATTGATAGAATTAACCAGCATCCCATTCTTAGGACTAAACGAAAAGCGCATAGGAAAATGACTGACCAACAGCCACCTGAACAATGCCCTTAGTTGACTCAGACGACTCTTTAATAAGAGCCGTAGATGAATACGATGGTGGCGACGATCTGGAGCAGGAAGCCGAGACGTCAAACCCTCAAGATATCCAGGATGAGAATCAGAAGCCCAAGAGGGTAAGGAGGAGCCGGGCTAGGGGTCCTACGCCTCGAATTGCTAGCATGGTGTCCATCGCCAACGAGGTGGACATTTGCTTCAAGGCACAAGTCCACAAATGGCTTGTAGGGAAATCTTGCCTGTTACCGGCCCAACACGAACACATGCATACCCATCCTGAGGGTTATTTCAGCATATACATGGAGCAGATTTGGGCCGGCTTCACCTACCTGTTACCTAAAGAAATTGCCCAACTTCTGGCCGATTGGAATGTATACCCGGCTCAAATTCACCCCAATTGTTGGTCGGATATGGTGGGCCATTATCAGATATGTCACGATCTAGGTTTGAATTTCGACTCATTTTTCTTCTGACGTCTGGCATCAATGAGGCGGAAATCGTTTGAAGATCATCTCCATTTCAGCAGCAGGGAGGGTTTTTACTTTTTCTCAAACTACCCTCAATCCATTCGTAACTTCAAACAATATTTTTTCTATATTAAAGTAGATTCGGTGCTCCCCTCTTTTCCTACTCGTTGGAGAGAAGATATCCTTGAGGCTTTATCCTTGAAGGGCCTCGAGGCGAACTTGTGCGTGGAAATTTTCTGCCGGCTGGAACAAGGGCGATGGTCTTTGGCGGCCATTGCCTGGGCTTTTCTAAATGACATCCAGGTGATTGGATGGGACGACGTTGATTTGGTTTACTATAGCGGCGTAGTAGATATTCCTGGTAAGTTTGGTCTTATTGTATTTTTATTGCCACAGGATGTCGTCTTCTCACCTGAATTCCTCCCTTAACAAATTTTTAGCGAAGGGTTCCAAGGATCTGTCTCGGCAGAATCAAAGGAAAGAGGTGGAGAAAATAGACTTGACGCAGACGACATCTCAAGAACTGCCTTGCTTAAGAAGGTGGCGGCTCGAAAGAGACCTTGGGATGATACCTCGGTGGTCGAGATAGCACCATCTGAGACTACGCTGAAAAGGGTAACTTAGTTTTATCCAAAATGTTTTTCATAAATGTGCTTGAATTCTCCTATTTGTGCAGAATCAAGAGGTGTCCTGTTCTGCCCAGCGCTCATCTACGCCTGTTGCCTCAGCCTCAAACCCTGCTTCATCTCTTTCTGCTCGCTTCAACAAAAGCTTACTTGAGCTAGCCGGACCTCAGGGTGGGATTTCGAGCCCACAAGTTCAACTATCGCTTCGCCAAACACTTCCCTTACCTCGTGAGAAGGAGACGTATAAAGAAGAAACGAGCGTCTGTCTGACGGGAGGACTCATGGATACCCTCTCAGATGTAAGGTATATATTGTTCAAGTTATTAACACTTTTCAGCCAATGACGTTATTATTTTTCAAGCGATGTCTCGTTAGCCCAAAATACACCAGAGGTCATCCAATCATGCTAGGGTAAAGGCTGAGCTTCGAGTAGCCAAGAAAGAGGTGGTGACGGCCAAACAAAACGAGGAGGAAGCGGTGAAGGCACGTGATGAGGCGGAGGCCAAGCAGAAGGAGGTGGAGAAGGAATTGGAGAGTCTTCACGAGGCTCATGATAAACTTCTCGAGCGTTTTACAACCTTGGAGAAGGATGCCTCTCGCTACTAGGATGAGCTCAAAGCTGCTCAGGTCAAGGTAGATGTTTTGGAAAAGGATGTGCAAGAGAGGGATGTTGAGTTGGATGGCGTTGTGGGCAAAATGGTGAAAATGGGCCGTCTATTTGGATCCCGCCTTCTTGAGGCGGTGCTAGCTCATTGGCCTCAATTAGAGGATGCCATGGTCGAGGACGTGCCTTTTCCTACTTTTGATGATGTTCCAGACAGCCCTCCTGAGCCGTCTAACACTGGCGAACTTCCGGCCGGTGATGATCAAGCGTAGGATAGGATTTTTGTATTTTTGTGCTTTTTTGTAACCTCTATTTTAATGAAGTCAACTTTTCCATTTGTTCCTTTTTCATTTTACGCTATGCATTGTCCACCGGTTGTTTACAAGATGGTTGTTTACCTCAAACGTGAGCATAATTAAATGTACCGCCTCAATTTGGACCGAGGCTTAAAAATGCTTCGTCATATTATAAAAAAGATGAATTCAAGGCTTAAAATGCTTGATTAACTCAAGGCTTAAAATGCTTGATTAAAACTTCATCTCGAGGTAAATTTAAAACGCATTATTTGGATCAAGGCGTAATATGATCACCCGTCTTGAGGAAACTTTGAGTGCCATACGCATTACTTATTATGATTGCCCGCCATGAGTGGATTTTATTGTAGATTTATCTCAATCAAGTTGTCGCCTCGAGGGGTTTTAAATTTTCCCTAAATTTTGCTTTCTCATGAGGTTTGCCGTTTGGAGGGCTTTTTTGTTACAATGCCATTTTTGAACCAAGGCTTTAAATGCTTAGTGTTATTCGAACTTTAGATTTCTCCAAGGCTTTTAGTAAAGCTTTTCTTCTCGAGGAAAATTTCAAGTTTTATCCTTTCAATTCTCGAGGAACATTTGTTAGAATGCCATATTCAAACTAAGGCTTTAAATGCTTAGCGACATTCGTAGAACGTACTTATTTAACGTAAAGCAATGATTGTAAAAGGAGATTGGATCGTGCGGTTTTATTGCCATAATTCGCAATTACATATACAAACCGGTGCTTAGTTAGCCGGGTTTGGACTAGGGGATGCCGCCTCGTTAAAAACCTTCCCAAGGAAAAAACTCGGTGGGAAAAAATCCAGGGGAAGGAAAAGAGTGCCGCGCCTGGTTCCCTAGCCCTTACAATTTATAATACCGTCTCAAATTTGAGATATTCTACGTTCTTGGTAGACTTTTGCCCTCAAGGTCACTAAGCTGATACGTGGCCGGGCCGACGACCTTAGTTATTTGGTAAGGTCTTTCCCAATTCGCTCCAAGTTTGCCTTTGGCTTCCCATGACTGCGAGGCTGTGGCGTCTCTGAGGACTAGGTAAACTTCTTTTAGCTGTACACTTCTGACTTTGCGATCGTGGTATTTTAATATTTTTGCTTTGTAAGCCGCCATTCTGATGCAAGCTCGTTCTCTACTTTCTTCAAGGTTATCCAAGTGATGCTTTAAATTGATGTCGTTTTATTCTTCAGTGTAATAGACGATTTTGTCGGTTGGTGCAGTAATCTCCACTGGGATCATGGCCTCCATCCCATGGACTAGGGAATAAGGTGTCTCACCTATTGGTTTGCACGGTGTGGTTCGATACTACCATAACACACTAATGAGTTCGTCTAGCCACGAGCCCTTATTCCCAACTTCAAGGTGCCTCTTAAGGCCTTCTCCTAGGATTCTATTTGTGACTTTTGTTTGGCCGTTCGTCTGGGGGTGTGCCACAGATGAGTAGTGGTTCTTTATGTTCAAGCCTTTGCAAAATTCTATGAACTTTCTTGAAATGAATTGGGTGCCATTGTTTGAGATAATCTTTCTGGGTACTCCGAATCTCGTGATGATGTTTTTCCAAAAGAAGTCAATGGCGAGTGATGGTGCTGACTGCTACTGCCTCAACCCACTTTGTGAAATGATCGATTGCCACGATCACAAACTTTCTTTGTCCGCTTGCAATTAGTAGCGGTCCCGCGATGTCGATTCCCCACGTCGAGAAGGGCCAGGCGGTCATCAGTGGCTGTTGGCTAGCTTGAGGTAGGTGGTTTTTCCTTGCATGCGCCTGGCATTGGTGGCATCTTTGGATGTCCTCCTTTGCATCTGCCTCCATTATTTCCTAATAGTAGCCAGCTAGGTTGACTTTTCGTGATAACGTGGATACCGCCTGGTGAGATCCGCAAATTCCTTCATGTATCTCTGCCAAGATACTTTTTCCCTGAGTCGGGGTGACACATCTCTTCCAGGTGTCCATATACAACTTTCTGTAGAGTTCATCGTTTACAAGGGAATACCTAGCAGATTTGCAAACAATTTTCGAAGCGGTTTCCTTATCCGGGGGTAGCCTGCCATCTTTGAGAAAATTTGAGATGGGACGGCGCCAATCACCAATCTCTTCCTCGACATAAAGCAATTGTTCTTCCTCGCAGCTGGGGTGGAGGATAACCTCATAGAGGCTGCCTGGGTGATTATAACCTCCAAGATTTGAGGTGGATTTTGCCAATTCGTCTGCTACTTCATTTTGTTTCCAAGGGATGTGTTCAACTTTCCATGTGGTCCCCTTCTTCTCCATGCGCTCTATTAGGCTTTGCACTTTACGAAGGTATTTGACCATACTCTCCCCTTTTGTCTCAAAATTCCTATTAATCTGATTGAAAATCAGTCACGAGTCGCTTCGTATAACCACATTATCAGGAGCCAACTCATCAATAAGCTCTAGCCCTTTGATCATGGCCTCGTATTCAGCAGCGTTGTTAGTGGCAGGGAAGGCGAGTTTGGCTGCATATGTGAGGTGGACTCTATTTGGGCCTTCTATTAGTACGCCGACTCCGGCTCCATCATTGGAAGAGGCTCCATCAACATATACCACCCATGTTTCGGCTTTTACCATCTCTGCTGGTTCGAGACCGGTAAACTCCACCACGAAATCGGCTAAGAGTTGCGCTTTTCGGGCGGATCTTCCTTCGAAGTGGATATCAAACTCCCCTAGCCTTATTGCCCATTCGGCCATTCTTCCTGACGTCTCGGGTCTTTATAGCACTTTTTTGAGAGGAAAACTAGTTCGCACTGTAATTGTGTGCGCTTGGAAGTAGGGTCTGAGCCGGATGGATGTGGAGATCAGGCTCAATGCGAGTTTTCAATTTTGGGGTATTTTAGCTCCGCGTTTTTCAACACCTTGCTTGTATAGTAGATGGGGTGTTGTTGGTTGTTCTCTTCTCTAACTAAGACCGCTCCTACGACCTCGTCAGTTGCGGCTAAATACAAGAACAGAGGCTCGCCTTGAACCGGGCGGCTGAGCAACGGGGGGGAAGTCAAGAATTCTTTCAAACTTTCGAATACGAGGTCACAACATTTATCCCATTTAAAAGCTTTGTCTTGTTTTATTGCCTTGTAAAATGGCATGCATCTCTTGGTAGAGAAAGAGATGAATCGTCCCAATGCGTTAATTCTTCCATTGAGGCGTTGTACATCGTTTAGGCTTCGGGGTAGAGTTATGTTGATGATTGCTTTGATCTTTTCTGGGTTAGCTTCAATCCCTCTTTCTGATATAAGGAAACCCAGGAACTTGCCACTCTTTACGTCGAAAGTGCACTTCTCTGGGTTTAACTTGAGGTGGTATTTCTGAAGCACCTTGAACACCGCTTCAATGTCCTCCGCGTGGCTGGTTTCGTCTTTGCTCTTCACGATCATGTCGTCTACGTATACTTCCACTTTTTCTCCAATCAAGTCCTTGAACATTTCGTTTACCAACCTTTGGTATGTGGCTCCAGCGTTTTTCAGCCCAAACGGCATCACCTTATAGCAGTAGGTTCCTTCATGTGTGATGAAGGCTGTTTTCTCCTTGTCTTTGGGATCCATTGGTATTTGGTGATATCCCGCCTTGGTATCCAGGAGGAATAGATTGCAAACCCAGCCGTTGAGTCGACGAGTTAGTCTATACTGGGTAGGGGGTAACTATCTTTGGGACAAGCTTTGTTAAGGTCTGTGAAGTCGATGCACATTCGCCAAGAACCGTTGGGTTTTTTTATGAGTACTACGTTGGCCAACCACTCAGGGTAATGTACCTTCCGGATATGCCCCGCTTCGAATAGTTTTTTAATCTCTGCCTCAATGGCTCTTTGTCGCTCTGGGGCGTATTTTCGGTTCTTTTGTTTGACCGGGTTGACTGATGGGTCGATGTTGAGGCCGTGGCACATCACTTCAGGCCAGATTCCTTCGATGTCTTCACTTGACCATGAAAAGGTGTGTTGCTGTTCCTTCAGTACTTTGACAACAGCAGCTTTCGCGTTTTTCTCCATGTCTGTAGCAATTTTAATAATCTTCCCTTCTGCCAATGTCAAAACTTCCAAGTCTCTGACTGGTTCAGCCCTTTCTCGATCCTCCGTTTTGAACTTCACCTGGAATGAGGTCGGTTCGGTCTGAGTGGAAGCCACATAGGCTTCTTGTGCTTTTTGCGGATCTCCAACTGCTACCACCGTTCATTTCTTGGTCGGGATCAGTAGGGTTAGGTACTCCAGGCAGATTATGGTGGGCGACTCAATTATAAATTACCGCCCCAATATCATGTTGTAACTGACTTCAATGTCTGCAATGATGAAATCAACCTCCTCTCTCCAGGTTACGTCTTTGTCTCCTACTTCCACCTCCAAAGTGACTTGTCCTGTTGATGGGATGAGCTGGCCTCCGATTCCTACCAATGGGTTCTCACCTGGCTGGATTCTATAGTGGTGGATGTTTAATCGCTGGAGAACTGCGTTGGTTATCAAATTGACTGAGCTGCCGGTGTCAATCAAACCCCTTTTTACTATGTACCCTTCTGTTAGTGTCTTAATGATTAGAGGGTTGGTATGAGGCTTCATAACCAGTGAGTGCCTTTGATAAGCTTTAAATAGGTCGGCGTTTCGGCCCGTTAGATCTATTATCTTTTGTTTTTTGGTGGGGGGCTCAAATTCTGGTCCTCCCACGATTACCATTATCGTTCCCTTAACTCTCTGTGCTCTGTTGTCGCCTAGACGAGGCATTTGAGATGGTTGGGGAGTTTCTCTATTTCCTTCTCTTGTTATTCCTTTTACAAATTGGCTGAATTTTCCCGCTCGGATGAGGGCATGCACTTCTTCGACTAGCATTTGACAATCGTCCGTGTGATGTCCCCTGGCTCGATGAAACTCGTAGTAGCTTTCTGGGTTTCGGCCCACTGTCCACCCTTCTGGCACCTTCGGGAACCTTACATTTTTCTTTTCATGAGATTTATTTATTACCACCAGGATCTAGATGAGCAGGGCATTCAGTTCTGGCCTGCTGGCTCGTAGGACGTTCCGTTTATACGGGTGATATCTCTCCTCCCCTTTGCTTCGTCGAGGGTTGCGGTCATTGTAACCGTCTCGCTGATCGCGGAACAGGTTGTCCCCTTTATTCTTTCTATATCTGCTCATTTCATCCACTTCTATCATGCTTTTAGCCATGGCTATCATCTGAGTAGTGTCTCGAGGTCGCCTGGTGATGATCTCTGTTCGTAGCCTGTCTTTTCTCGTTCCTCTAATGAGAGCTTCCTTTGCTGTGCTAAAATCAAGGTTATCTGTGCTGATGCAAACTTCGTTGAACCAGTGGATGTAAGATCTGAGTGACTCGTCAGGTTCTTGAATGACCTCATGTAGCTGCCGACTCACGTACGAGGCGGGAGTGGATTCGAGGAAGTGTTTGCAGAAAACTTCACTGAGTTGGTCCCAAGAACTAATGGAGTTGGGTTTCAACTTGTGGAACTAGTAGGCGGCAGGTCCAGTTAGCGTTTGTTCGAAGTAGCGACATATGTATGCTTCCGGGGCGTACATCATTTCCATCCTGTTTATGTAGTGCCTTACATGTACTACCGGGTTGTCACGTCCATTGTACAATTTTGGGAAGACGGGGGCCACGAAGTAGGGGTTTAGTTGGACGCCAAGAATTTTCTTCGTGAAGGGGGAGAGCGTCTTTTCCACTAGGGACTCCTGATAAGGTACCGCCAGATCTTTGAGCAACTTTTTAATGCTACCTCTTAGTTTGGGGTCGATTTCAGTGTCGCTGTCTCCTTTGTTAGCCATATCGTCTAGTTCTGATCTGGAGGACGGTTGGGACCTAGCTTCGAGGGTTTGAGAAGGAACAAAAGAGTTCAACCATGGTGGCGGGGCGCTTCTTGATGAGTAGGGCATGTGTGTTCCAGCCGGGTTAACGGGTGTTCTTGCTGGGAAAATGGGGTTACCGCCTAGAGTGGTCATGGCTTGGAACATGGCCATCATTTGTGATTGTATGGCGTTGTTTGGGGCGGCACCTTGCTGTGGTAAAGTGGAATGGGGTGCCGAAACTTTCTGGACTATAGCGAGGGCCTCTGTAGGGGCTGTTGCTGACGATGTTGAGATGGGAAAAGTTCTCTGGCCAGGTTCACTCTATTTGAGCCGTCGTCTGGAATTCCTTGGAGTGTTATCGCCTCGACATTATATTGCTCTACAAAGCCCGTTCTTATGACCTGCTGCTATTCAGGCGGAATGTTATACTCCTTGAAGATGCGTAGCATTTGTTCTATAGCTGTGCCTGCCCGGGGGGTCGCGGCGTGTGCACCACTCTCCCTGAGGTCGCCC
Organism: Euphorbia schlechtendalii; assembly: GCA_949673415.1. Taxonomy (NCBI): domain Eukaryota; kingdom Viridiplantae; phylum Streptophyta; class Magnoliopsida; order Malpighiales; family Euphorbiaceae; genus Euphorbia; species Euphorbia schlechtendalii. The sequence goes on along the minus strand of CATIWQ010223085.1, from coordinate 3,431 downwards.
TGGGCGTCTTGGATAGCTCCGGTTTCAGAGGAGGTACGGTTATCGTTGATTTCCGACATTGAGCGACTATATTCCTGCACTAAGGAGAAATAAAACAGTAATCTCTGCAATCGAGATTTTGATTAGCGCTATCCGATGACGACTGGGGTGATTCTAAATAAAATAAAATAAAACGTGAAGTAGGATACTTATCGGGGTATGTAAAAACGTGTTGCAAACTAAAATTCTCGCCGAGGCAAGTAAGTTTAGTCCACGCTCACCGCACCACTGAAAGTTCCGTGAAATGTCTCTGCTACGAGCTTCGTGAAACTTCAAGAAATGTTGGATTCGCTATCGGGGATCAAACCTGCAAAACAGATTGTGAACGGAAAAAAGGGAGTCGGGGCTTTTATCCCCTGGGAAACTCCGACGCTCAAGTTAGTATTTTACGATCAAGGTGCTAAAAGTTCGTATGTTATTAGAACAACCTTTTTTCTATAAAAGAATTGGTTAACCTGTTATGAAGGCTGCCTTTCCTTATTTATAGACTTCAAAAATCCCTCAAATCGTGGAGATTTGAACGGTTCAAAGATGGGATCATGATCCCTAGAATCAAGGAGGATCAAGTCCATCCCTCATCCATTCCTCAACTAAAGGAAGCAGTTTCAGATGCAATACTGACGGAGTGGCCAATGTCTCGCTGGAGGAGGCGGCTGAACCTTCTTGTAACAATCGAGACGGATCTGTCTTTGGATAAGAGGTACGTCTCGGAGAATCATCCATCTCACCGTCTCATTCGTCTTAACTGCGAATTCATGCTGAGCCGGTGGTCATTCGAGGGGGTAACACCATCCTTGGTTAACACGTTCCTTCTTACATAGAGCACCAGTTCTAATTTTCATGGATATCTTTTGAGTTACCTTTGGATTCTTCATGGATATCTTTTGAGTTACCTTTGGATTCTTCAATGGTATCGGACAACCATGTACTAGCTTGTATACACAATCTTTACAAATACTCCCTCCAGTTATTTTAAATGTCTTTTTAATCTTTTATTTTGGATTTTTGAGTGACAATTTAGATTATGAATGCAAATTTTTACAAAAGAAATTTCCTAATCTACCATTGTTTTAAATAGGAGAGAGATCAAGTATTAATGAAATTTATGTATAGTATATGAATATTTGTACTATTGTGTGATGTATCTTAACATATTCAAGCCATCAACTCAAAGTCAATACAACAATCAAAGGCCAATAAAAAAGCCAAAAGCTTGGCTGAAGAGGTATCATTGACTACATGGAACCCTTCAACCAGTACAATCATGTTCATTTAAATAGTTTACAACGTCAAAATTATCTGAATTCTACAAAAAGAAAGTTGAACGAGGGAATTAAGCGACATAGTAATAGTATAAGACAGTGGGGCCACAGACACAGATAATGAGTCAATATGGTGCAATTGATGTACATACCGGAAAATGTTTAGCAAAGTACAATAAGTTTTCCTACGATATGATAAAAAAAACCCCGCAAGATAAGTCAAAATGTTCAATAAATGTAAAAAACAACCAAAAATCGCGAAACAACAGAAGTCGCATGCATTACAATCATTTAGTTACCTAAAATCCGTTGATGGATCCTTTCCTTGCCAACCCATTACAAAATCACGGTGGTGTTCTTAAAAGTCCCGCCTGGGCTCGATTTTTAAAATAATGGTTATGCCATATAAGAAATAGTTGGCCTTAAACATTCTCCGTATTCATTCTTCATTTTGAAAAATTGCTTAAAATGGGAAACCATTGAACTTGATCTAAGACTTTTAAGGTTTTTAAGCGGTAGAAAAAGATTGAATTTGAAATAAAATGTATGGGACGATAAATGATGGATGTGAGATTGCAATTAACACAAACTGATCATTCTTTGACTTCTTAAAAATTTAATTTTATGATTCCTTTAAAAACCTAATATATACCAAGGGATCCTTTTTCACAATTTTTACATTTTTCTTTTTTTTTCTTTTTATCATGGTGTTGAAACCCGGATCGGTTTCGAACAGAATCAGAGGCTTGTCAAGTCTAACTTCTACTGGTTTTGAAAGAAGTCAACAACTCATAAAATGTTAGTTGAACCAATCAGTTCGACCAGGAACTGTCCGGTTATTTTTTGGGCATATTACTCGTATAAAAAAGAGAATTTTGGCTCGTTTGTCGGGATTTTGTAAAGAATTGGAAAGTAATTGGTCTCATTCTCATTATGTCTACAAAAGGAGGTTAGTAAGGAGTTTTTGGATACTCTCTTACAAGAAGAATTGTTTTGGAACCAAAAATCTCACAAAATTTGGTGTGAGCACGGGATTTTGCCCCTGACTCGCTAGTTCGATGATGAAGCTGTAATTTATTTTTCCCTTGCTAGTTTTTCACTTTTTACAGGGTCTTGAATTCATCCGAAAGAAGCTTGCTTTGTTTCTTTGAACCCTAACCTTTTTTAGGCAAATTCAACATAAAAAGCACAAGGCAAAGAAGCCATTGCAATGTCGGTAAAGACATTGCAATGTCAGTAACGACATTGATAATGTCGGTAAGTTACCGACGTTGCCAATGTCGTTACCGACGTTGCCAATGTCGTTACCGACATTGCCAATATCGTTTACGATATCGCAATGTCGTTAATGATATCATCTTTACAGATAGACAAAAAAAAGCAATTTCTGCATCATTTTGTCAAAAAGACCCAACTTTACCCCATAATTTCTGGATTTTCTTGACTTTACACATTGCCTGGATAATGCCATCCAACATCATGCATAATTAGGGGAAGAAAATAATGCAAAATATAAAATTTGGTGGACCTAGTTGGACTTTTGAATTGAAGAGAGTTCTAGAAAAGGAGGACTGAATTTGCAGAGAAAAGGGGGGGGGAGTTCCAGAATAAGGAGCTCATATTTAGCATCAGAAAAGATTGAAAAGAAAGAGAGGAGCAAGTTTGAGTGTTCTTGAATGGTTTTTCTTGAGTTTTTACATTAAACTTAGACTTTAAGCTTCCCACAACTTGAGATTTCGGGTTAGTTAGATTAAATTCCTGAGGTTTAGACTTGAATGGAGAGTCTACAACATCTTTATCACTCACTTGAAGGTTACTATACCTTCTGAAACAGCTACTTTGGCAAGGAATAGATCTCTTCCAAAGATTTGCGTGCTACTGTAGCAACACCATTTTGTGGTGTTGCTCAATTGTCTTTTTTTTTAATTTTATAAATTTAATTGATTATTGTTTTATTTTGTAATTTTTTTGTATTAACAAAAAAAATTGTAATATAATTTGTTATAATTTTGTATGTGTTATTTTATGTTATGTAATTATTAATTTATTTAATAATTTTGTAAATATAGTATTGTAAATTTAATTTTGTAATTGTGATTATTATAATTTTAGACTTGTTACTTGATAGAA
>CATIWQ010223068.1:0-20081 GCA_949673415.1 Euphorbia schlechtendalii | reverse complement strand
ACTACACACTTTTAGTAGCGTTATTTTTAATTTGTATGGTATGATGTATTTTTTAGTTCTGGTTTGAATTTGTAAACAATTGAATATTATGCATTATGAATTATATAAAAAATGAATTTCAATTATTTTGAATTATGACATCAATTAAGTGTTTTACAAATGTGTTGCAATAAGTGTAAAAAGTGTTTCAAATGCGACATAAGTGTTTTTCAAAAAAGTGTTGTGAAAACTGGACATGGGTGTTGCAAATATGCTAAAAGTGTTATAAGAAAAGTTTTGCGAATAAACAACAAAAGTGTTGCAAAAAAAACTAACGGACATTAACGTTGACGGTGACAGGTATTTTTTGCAACACAATATAAAGCGTTGCAAGTACCAAAAAAGTGTTGCGAAAAGTCACTTGTCGCAACACTTTTCTTAGTGTTGCAGAAAAATAAAAAGTGTTGCGAAAATGACTTTTCGCAAGGGAAGCATCACCAACTACTTTTTTCATGGAAAAGTGTTGCGAAAAGTGCTTTCGCAACACTTTTGGCACTTTAGGCAACATTTTAAAGTTGTTGCGACAGACCATCTATGGCATAGTGACTTTCTCACTTCTAGAAAATGAGCAACTCTTCACTTCTATCGACAACTGAGAAAAATCTAACATCGAAATAAACTTCTATGTAAGAAACAACAAATTTTTGAATGGGTTAGGCTTACATTTTTTTCAAAATCGTCTGTAAGGAAAAGTGATGAACTCTGAAATTTTGTGCTTTTATACTAGTCATTTTTGGCATTGATGATTTTGTCCCCTGCCACGTTACTTTTTTGACGGTGCCATTAAAAAAGATTGCTTTTGCTATTGTTTGAAAGTATAGGGATGCTTTTGGAAAATAAATTTTACAAGGACGCTTCTGCAAAACGGCCAAACCACATGATATGTTTTTTAAGTTTACCCATATTATATTCCGGTAAATAGATTTTTATTTTCAAAGTACCCTATTTGTGTCTTGTCATTGCTAGATATAGATTCTATGTTCGAGAATTGGTAAGACTGTTATAATTAAATGTTAAAATTTGAATTTAATGTTTGAGATGAGATACAGTTGAATAGATTAGAACCATTAAATTAATAAATTTGATTAATAAAACTTGACAACTTAACCACGAACTCATGTTTAGAGAAACTCAAATTGAGTACATGCATTGTATTTTTTTTTCTTTCTACATTTCTTCTCTTATCCATTAATAAATTTTTTGAAGAAAAATGGGAAGAGTGCCCTATCCCAACTATGTTGGCACCCCCGCTTACCTACAATGCACCCCACCAAAATATATATTGAGAAGAGCACGTCACAAATTGTTAATCGCCCAAAAGATACAAATACATAATGTAAAGAAGATAAAATGCTCAAATCAATTAAAAGGTCCAAAGTCGAAAAGGAGAGAGACTTGTTTCTAATCTTGAAAAAAAGCCAACACCGATGAATATTAGCAACAAACAAATCTTCACAATCAAGATTTCCTTCAAAATCAAGTTTATTTCTTCTCTTCTAAATGCTCCAGGTGATAGAGAACCATGAAGCCGTTGCAAATTCTCTCTTGATTCCGGCTTTAAAGAGGGACCTCCAAAGCAAAAGAAATTCAATTAAATGCTCTACGACCAGCTCTCGTGAAAAAATAATAGCAAGTGATCATATGATTAATTGGCCGAACAAAGAGGACAAGAAAAATCTAAGAAAGAAGCGCAACCACAAGATAAAAGAAAATCCTTCGTTGGGATCCTCCTGTAGAACACAAGCTAGCCTAAATGCGAACACGAGGGAGCATACATGTGTTTCAAATTAGCTCGAAAGAAATTTGAGGTACTAGTTAATTGTCCCCCTCATAGAAATCGACGTAAAATGACGCAGCCGAGAACCTTTTATTCGATGTAATATTCTAAAGAAATAAATTCCCCTCACTTGGGAAAACAAGAGTGAGTTGTGTGTCAAGTGAAGGTTTAAAAATTGCTGTCAGAAAGATGGAAGAGGCTTCTGCCAAGACGAGCTTCTTCAGCTCGAAATAGCTTCGCTGTTCTGCCAATTGGAGATGCTACGCCCAAATTGGACAACCTTGCTGGATGCTTCCGAAAATACCCACGCAGAGCTGATGTACCAAGCCTGATTTTCACTCACAAAGCTCCCATAACTCAAGAAATAAATCCTTCATAGGACCCCTCAAAGTCCAGTTATCTAGCAAAAAATTAGCCGAGTACCCGTTGCCCGAACGAACCGTGTAATTACTTCGACGCACATGTATGAACGGTAGAATCATCTACATTAATTTCAATTAAGGAGCTCTTGTGGTAGTTTATCTTCAAACCCAAATAAAAGTTTATCTTATGGAGGATTAGAATAAAAGTTTCAATTCGTGAAATGTCCATCGAAAGAAAACAAATCATGTCATCTTCAAATTGAAGAAAAAAGACATCTGGAAAACTTCATCTATTTTGAAACTCGGTAGCAAGCCCTCTCTAATACTGATGTCAATAAGCTGCAAAAGGCCTTCCACAGCAAAAATGAAAACAAACATCGATAAAGGATCTCCTGGCTTCACTCTTCTATGGATTCAAATTGGAACACTTGGTCTACCATTTATTAAAATAGAAGTGATGGAATTAAAACTATAGCCCCTAAACCACGAGATCCACTTATGACAAAAATCCATCTTATTCAATACCTCATCAATATAGGCCCAAGAGATGCTATCAAAGGCCTTATGGAAGTATAATTACTAGTCAAAACAAACCCGTCGGCTTTGGTGGACTGAATGGATCACTTTGGTAGCTATGAAGGAGCATTCGCTTGTATTTTGATTCCTAAAAAGGTGTATTGATTCCCAGAAATCAAGGCATAACCACGTTCAAGCGCATCAATAAAATCTCAATAACCACATTATATACCCCATGAATAAAAGCGATGGGTCTATAATTTTGAATTGAGCCACTTCCCGAAACCTTCGGAATAAGAACTGTATATGACGATTTAATTGATGATGGGAGAAAAGCCAATTCATGGAAGTGGCCAAACAAGCTCAAGAAGTATTCCTTAAAAAAATTCCAAGCTTCTTAGTAGAAAAAGTGATTAAAATAGTCCAGTCCCGGGGATTTATTTTTGTAACATGAGCAAACTACGTCCCAAATTTCTTTATCTTAGAAAGTCTCTGTTAGCAATTGGTTGTCACTCTTAGAAATGCGGGTAAACCTTAGGTTTCGAAGAGAGAACAAAATTTCTTAAGGGGTTGCAAATAGGGCGGTGTAAAAAGAAATGATAGCCAAAGAAATTTCTAACAAGTTAAAAGAGAGTGAACCATTCAACTCGAGGTAAGGTAAATGATTATTTCCAAAATGAGCCGAGGCTATCCTGTGAAAGAAACTTGTAGTATTGTCTCCAAGAAGTGACCATTTCACCATTGATTGTTGGTGGCAAATGCTCTTTAAATAAAGTCTACTTTAGGCAAAGGGCTGATTTCGCTGACTGTAACATCACTGCTGCCGATGTGTTGAGTGGCCGAATACATGAGCTATTTGTTAAGGACATAACATGTTACTCCAATTCAATGATTCTTTGTTGCAAGCTACTGAAGTTGGACTCATGCTAAGGCCGAATAGCCTTACCTAGGATCTTCAACCCACATGAAAACTCATAGCTTCCATGATTGCCGCATATGGACGCTCATTTATTTTGGATAACCGGGAGAAAGTCCTTGTTCTCCCACCAACAATTTAGTGTTCTAAAAGGTTTTAGACCCGAGCTAGAGAAAGATTGACTATGAAAGAAAATTGGAAAATGATCCGATAGCGATGAGTTGAAGGTGCTAATTGATAAAGATGACCATTTATTCAAAATAGCACACTAAACCATTGCCCTACCAATCCAAGAAAAGACCTCAATTATACCACGTGTATATCCCTACCTTCCAATGGGATATCAAGGAGCTTGCAATTATTAATAAAGTTACAGAAATACGACAAGGAAGGTGAGGTCAGCCCACTTGACCTCTCATTCGCATAAATCGCTTTGTTAAAGTCGCTTGAAATAATAACATTTTCAAGTTATGATATAATCGGGGATAATTCAATCCACATTTGAATCCTTTCATTCCAATTCGTTGAACCATACAATGCAACCATAAAAAAATCCATTAGTCTCGAGTGAAATTGAATAATAATCCACCGAGTGTATGATGCAAATAAAGAATCTAGCAAAAGAATACTATTCCATGAAATAGTCAAACCTCCCAACAACCCATTATAGCTAATGCATTGGGAAGCAAAGTCATTATGACCCCAAAATTTTTGAAATGTAATATCCAAAACAAATTTTACTTTCGTATTAAGCAAGATAAAAAATGCCAATTGTATTTCCGAGCACATGAGAGAATAAAACATTGCTTCATACTTTTAGAAATACCACCAGACAACCCCATTAACCTTCCAAACAAGCCTTGATTGCATTAATGACTAATGACTTCGTGCTCTCTTTGAAAAATCTAAGTGAGACCAAGTGAGAAGTGAGTGCTCTTGTAAAATAAGATGATTAATGCTGTGGATATCCTAGTCCGAGGAGCAAGAAGAAGACAGAAGCATTTCCAAGACAACAGTGGAGCTATCGTCAAGCAGGGCAATATCATGTTTTACCTAAACCACTACAACATTCCCGATGATAGTAGTAGAGTATGGTTCCATTCCCCCTTATTTAATCCTTGAAGAGGATTGAATCCCACCCTTAATCTCAGATGATAAGCATTCCCATCCATCCTCCTCCAAAATAACAATCGAAGAGGTGCGGATTGAAGAAAGTCCATTGATTATAATAAGTCAGAGGAGGTGCAGACTGTAGAAAGCCCATTAACTGTAATAAATCAGGGAAAATGTAAACTGTAGAAAGTCCATTGACTGTAGTAAGTTGGAGAAAATGTGACTGTAGAAAGTCCATTGATTGTAATAAGTCGAAGAAAGGTGCAGACTGTAGAAAGTCCATTGACTATAATAAGTCAGGGAAAATGTGGATCGTAGAATGTCCATAAACTGTAATAAGTCAGAGAAAGGAGTGGATTTTAGAAAGTCCATTGATTATAATAAGTAAAGGAAAATGCGGACTGTAGAAAGTCCATTGACTGTAGTAAGTCGGAGAAAATGAGGATTGCAGAAAGTCCATTGATTGTAATAAGTCGAAGAAGGTGGGACTGTAGAAAGTTCGATAACTGTAATAAGTTGGAGAAAATGTGGATTGTAGAGAGTCTACTATGAGTCCTTGTAAGTTGATCTCCGGTTGACCTTTTACCATTAGGACCATGTGGGATGCTTGACCTGTGGTTTGTAGCGACTTGATCATCGCATGTTCATTTCGTCACTTCTTCAGGTCTTTCTACCTGTTGGTCGGGGATTCCTTAGAAATTGATCAGACATCAGTATATGTACATGCATTTAATATAAGGTCTTCAATTAAATACATATTTCCTACTATTTTGTCAATATTTAAATAACCCCTTCTATTGAATTCGAGAAATCCAGTTAAACCAATTTACCTTTGTAGGTCAAGCCATAATAGAAAACTATGGTTGGAACTCATCCATTTGCATTCTTGTAATTGCTAGTTTATTTGAGTTCTCTTTCTCGAGACGTGTGTACCCAACTGTATGATTCCTCAAATATGTCTCCAATAGGCATTAGCTCCATTGACATGGAAAACTAACCCACTTTGGTTAACGCTTTAACCTCATCTAGTCTGATTGAACAAACACGTGTTAAGGGAAAGCATGTTTTACATGTCCTTACATCTGTTAATAAGGTTTGTATCACGACTTATGATAGGAAGACAATTTACCACCTTAATATTGTTGTAGGGATTTTATTTGTGCAGTTAGTCTTGCCCTATTCTAGGACTTATACGATGAATATGATTATGATAATAATAAATCTGGGCTATTTATAATTATTAATCTAAGGGAACATGATGAAGATTAGTACATCATAATCATTCCATTATACCAAGACTCCACATAGCCTGCAAAACAAACAAGATCCAGGTTTAAGTTCTTGCACCTATGTCTATAAGTTTTCATCTAACAACTCAAACCATGGCTGAAAACCATATGCAGAATCCAATTCCCTTACTAGAAATTAACTAAGTCATAAAATTTCTTTAGGTATGCTTGAACCTAGTACTGATGGAAATTTTCATTTTGGAGAGGCCCCCTTAAAGTAAATGAGCTTCCAAGTCCAATCCTTGGAAAAATAACCATTGGCACTTCAATTCGTTGTACCATAGATAATTATATTTAAAGATTTCATTCATTTAATCGAGTGAAGTACTTGATGACCCTCATTTTAAAGCATTGACACGTGTGGTAAAATATTGTTCATTTATATAATAATCACCTAGACTAAGTTTGGAGCAAAACCTTAATCTAGTTATCGCATCATTTTCTATAACAGGAATTTAAACCTAAGTCATGCATAGTATACTTTAATCAATTCATAAAAAATATCATTTCAATATATTATCATCAATCATGCATAGCATAAGGCAGACTCTGATACCACTGTTGGTGAATTAAGGTAGTTATTGAACATGCAAACTTGTAGAGTGGAATTTCAAAACTTAAGATTAACCCTAAAAGATCTCCTAAGCATGGCATGATTCAAATAATCTAAATTTAAACATTCCATAGATGCCTATAGGTTTATAAAACTCAATAAAAGAAACCTAGTATCTAAGGTTAGAGCATTACCAGTTGATGGGTGTGTTTCCTTTGGTGCGGCCCTCCCTTAGAATAATTGGATAACACTCCATTAGCATAAGCCTCAAAATTAGAACGTCCTTATGACTAGTCCACACGGACCCAATAGACAAAGACCTCACGTAGAGGAAGAACTTGGTTGTTAACAAGTAGCTACTAGACAGCTCATAGACAACCCCGAAAATATAATTGAAAATGCTATTTCCAAAATAAGAATAAGCATTCAAAAAAATTCTTGCAAAAGCAAAGAAACTGTTAGAGGATCTCTCAAAAACTCGCAAAGAAAAAAAGTCAAAACTCAGAAGGAAAGGCTTAGCTGAACTGATAAATGGAGGAGGAGCAGGGCTCCTTTTATAGAGAGAAGGGGAGCAACATGCTCCCCTTTAAGCAATGTGGGATGGGGGAGGATTTCCCCATCCCACATGCAGGTAATCTATGTGGAACCCCATGCTCCACTAGGTGACCCTCATGTACAGGCCTAGGGGTGGGCTGTGTGAAGCCCATGTGGGCTTCCTTTGCCCGCAAGGATGGCTTGCGAGCTGTTGGTGGGCCTACACTACAAGCCCATGCAAGCGCTGCCTGCTAGTAAATCAAGATAGTTATTGAACATGCAACATTACAAGGGGGAATTTCAAAACTTAAAGTTAACCTTAAAGGATCTCCTCAGCATACCATCATTGATATAATCTAAGTTTAAACATTCCATGGATTCTAATAGGTTTATAAAACTTATAAAAGAAACCGTACCATCTAAGTTTAGAACATTACTAATTGATGCGTGTCTCTCTATTCAATTTGGATGCGACGTTCCCTAAGAGCAATTCAGTAGAACTCCGTGGGCACTAGCCTCCAAACAAGGATAGCCTCTACCATTGATCCACATAGATCTTCACTGACCAAAACCTTCATTGAGGTAGAACCCGTTAGTAGATAGCAGTTGCTAGACCGCTCGAAGACCAACCTAAAAATATTAACTGAGATGGCTCACTTAAAAATAGAAAGAGCATTCTAAAGAATTCTTTGTCGCTTGGAGAAACTCTTGGAGGATGTTGCAAAATCTCATGAAGAGAAGATGTCGAACTCAAAGAGAAAGGCTAAGCTTAAGTACAGAATATGGAGGAGAGGGGAGGCCTATTTATAAGGAGAGGGGAGTGAAAATGTCCCCTCATTTTTGAATGTCCGATGGGAAACATCCAATCCCATAAACCTAGTTAACCATGTAGATCCCTAAGATACACAGGCTAACCCATGTCTCCTTGGCACAACATAATCCCATTAATGGCTTGCCTTATGCCGTAAGCCTAGCTTACGTGTCTTCTCGCAAGATGGGCTTGTGGGTGCGCACTTAAGGGCCTACGCGGCAGGCCAGCGTTAGCGCTACCATGGGTGGTGCTGCGTGGACTTAGCCCATCCGCTAGTGGCCCGTAAGCTTTTTAGCTTATGGGGTAGCCGCGTAGGCCCCTCTTCGAACAACCTATGTTTGTTTGAGGCCCACTCAAAATGGTAAAAATTCCCTTGTTTCGCTCTATGCAATTTTCCTAATTTTCTCCTTTATTCCCTTTAAGTATTAACTTGATCCATCCAATTAATAATTCTTCCATCGAATTCAATGAATAAATAGTCTCAACATAAACCCAATTTATAGGTTCTTTACTTAGTCCAATAAAGACCCAAAGTGTGTGACCTCATAAGATCCCCGAAGTATAGAGCCACTACAGGCCTAAACTTGGCTTCCCAACAGGGAACCATTAGGCTTAATGTTCTAGACCGATATAGAACCCAATAACTCTAGATGATCAAATGGGCTTTCTAGCAAAGGCGTATGATCCCCTGATACTCGAAACATCATGTGCTAGTGACTTGATCCGACTCTACAATAGTAACCAATACAATACACTCCTTCCATCAGGTTAAGTACCATATAGTTTATTAAGCTCAAATTAAGTGTTAGCTCATGTGATAGCCATAGCTATCTTGGAATTAGACTTGTTCACGAAGAACATCACTCATATGGTATCAAGATTAATTAGTCTATCAATCTTATAGTCTTATTAGAGGTTTATGAGTGTGTCTCTTCAACAAAGGGGACCTAAAGTACATCTCCCATTATATCACTATATCAGGAGCGATGGATCCCATCTTGACTACTCGGCTTACCAACATGTGATCATCACAATACCCATAATCACCTATATGAACAAGTATAACCCAAAGTATACCAATTCGTAAACAAGGTAACAAATATCTCAGGTCTGAGGATACTTGTACTGCTACTACAATAAGACAAGACACCAACACATGGATATAGTTATTTTTGAGTGTCTGTCTTAAAGTGGTCACCAATGTATTACCCGAATACATTCTTGTGTTAACTCAAAGTACCACCTTCGGCTCGTAAGATCAGCTGCTTAGATCTAATCCACGGAGTAAGCCTACACATGCTAGTATGTCCGCTTCAGTGATATTCAGTCTCAATTAAACTATAACTAAGGATATTTACACTATTCATAATAACGCGTATGTGCATATATATTTATCAGTTCTTACACCACATAGCTCCCACTATGTCCTTGCACTTTTACACTATGAAGTAGTCATGGACTTTATCTTATCAATGTGCATATAAATAATACTATACATATATGATATCAGCGAGATACATAAAGAAATAAAAGCACTGATAAATAACAAAGATGTGTTTATTATTAATAATAACAACATGAAACCGTTTGTACATCATAACTAATTAAGATATATTACCCTTTTTCAAAGCATAAATCATTTCTAACAATCTCCCACTTGCACGAGAGCCAATTACCTATGTGCTTCATGCCATACTCGTTAACATACTGGTCATGCTTAACTTGAGTTAGTGGCTTTGTTAGCCAATATGGTAGATTCTAATCTATTAGGAAGTATAATATGCTTATATCCTTTCTAGCTACTATCTTTTGAATGAGATGGTTTTTTCTAATTACATGTCCATTTCTTTGATGAGATCATGGTTCCTTTACCTAAGAAATTACCCTATTATTATCACAATAGGCCACTATTGGATTTACAATGCTGGACACCACATTGAGATCAATAAATCCCTTAAGCTAGATAGCTTGGTTAGCTTCTTTTGAAGCAACTATATAGTAAGATTATGTGGTTGAATCGACAATCATATCCTGTTTGAAACTTTTCCAAACAACTACCCCTCCGTTTAACATAAACACACCCCAATTGGAACTTGTAATCATCCTTGTCCGATTTAAAACTCGCACCGCTATATCCCTCTATCGAGAGATCACCTTCTCCATATACCAAAATCATATCCTTAGTCCTACGTAAGTACTTAAGGTTAGTTTTAATGGCTATCTAATAATCTCACTTGGGTCAAATTGAAATCTTAGTGATGCTCAACGCATGTGAGACATTAGGCCGAGTGCATACCATAACATACATGATGGATCCTATTGGTGAGGCATGGGGTATTCCATTCATGCGCAATCTCTCCTATTATGTTCTTAGACACTCATATGTAGAAAGGTTAATCCCTTGAGAATGACCGCACTCCAACTAGCCTTCTTATATACATAGGGATCATTAGCATTTGACACAAAACCAATTTCTAGGATTGTCTCATCAAACCTAATATTCCAACTCATTATTACTTGCTTAAGTCCATAAATGGACTTCTGCAACTTGCGTACCTTTGAGCCATCCTTGGATGTAAAACCCTCGGGTAGTGCCATATAGACATCCCTATCTAGATTCCCGTTAAGGAATGCTTTTTTCACATCAATCTACCAAATCTCATAATAGTAATGAGTGGTGATGAAAAGGAGTATCCTGATAGACTTTAGCATAGCCATCGATGAAAAGGTTTCATCATAGTCAATGACTTCTTTTTTACTGTATCTTTTACAACCAGCCTTGCTAAATTTGTATGTAATACTTTACCCTCTATATCAGTTTTCTTCTTAAAAACCGTCTTGCATCCTATGGGCTTAATCCCACTTGGAGCATCTATCATGTTCCAAACTTGATTTTCGTACATAGAGTCCATCTCTGACCTCATGGCCGCAAACCATTTATCAAACTCTGAGCCTTCCATTACCTCCTTATAAGTCTTAGCCTCATCATCTTCCATAAGGAAGAGATGTTTATCATCAGTAATGAGAAACTCATGTCACTCGATTGGAGCCCGACCTGACCTACGTAATGTAAGTTTTATTATAGGTTGTTCTATGCTTACACTTTCTTATGTAATAGGCGTAGGAACAATTAGTTGATTGTCTATTTGATCTTCTTGAGTGCCTAACTCAAGATTTCTCCCACTAGCTTTCGCAAGTATATGCTCCTTCTCGAGGAATTTAGCATTTCTGGAAACAAGGACTTTTTGTTCCGTGGGATCATAAAAGGTATAGCCCATAGTTTCCTTAGGGTAACCTATAAATAGACACCTATCAAACTTAGAACCCAGCTTATCTGAACTTGCCCTCTTCATGTAAGTAGGACATCCCCAGACTCTCAGGTGAGAAAGAGTTGGTTTCTTACCATACCATAATTTGTATGGTGTTTGATCATCTAATTTCGAGGGCACTCTATTTAGAATATAAACTACACTCTCAAGTGCATAACCCCAAAAGGATCTGTTGAGTACTTCTTGGCTCATCATGGACTAAACCATATCGAGTAAGGTTCGATTTCTCCTTTCTGACACTCCATTGTGTTGGGCTACATAAGGAGGTGTCCATTGGGATAGAATACCATTATCTCTTAGTTAATCCTGAAACTCTTGGCTTAAGTATTCACCGCTAAGATCAGATAGAAGGGTCTTGATACTTTTCTCGACCTGTTTCTCTACTTCAGTTTTGAGCACTTTAAATTTCTCAAAACTCTCACACTTGTACCTCATAAGGTATAGATAACCATATCATGAATAATCATCGACAAAGGTTATGAAGTAGACGAAACCCTCATGTGTCTTAACACTCATTGGACCACATACATTGGAATGTATTATTTCCAAGGTACTAGTGGAATGTTGACCATTTCCTTTGAAAGGTTTCTTAGTTATGTTCCCCTTTAAACAAGGTTCGCACACCCCGTAGGATTCCCATTCCATTAGGCCCAAGTCACCACATTTGTGTAACTTAGTTAAGCGAGTCTCATTTATATGATCTAGATGACAATGCTAGAAGTATAAGGATTTCTCATTACCTAATCTTGTTTTTCTTAACAATGTTCATATGTAGAATTTCAGTTTTAGTACCTAGAACATAAATGCCATCAACAGTTATTCCACAAGCATAAAGAACATTATCATTTCGAATTTGAAAATTATTATTAAAAAATAGAATATAAAATCCCTCTGTTGCTAAACGCGAAACAGAAATAATATTCTTAGTGACAGAAGGAATATAATAGAAATTGTTCAAAACCAAAACTAGGCCACTAGGCAAAAGAAGGCGATATGTCCCTAGACTTTTATAGCAACTCGTGCTCCATTTCTAACTCTTAAGTCCAATCCCCTCTTTGCAATCCTCCTACTGTTCTGTAACTCCTCCATAGAAGTATAGATATGAGTACCACACTAGTATCCAATACCCAAATAGACTCATACGGAACTGTAGAAAAGCTCTCTATGATGAACATAAATAAAGTAAATTCCTCTCTTAACTTCTTCTTCACTTTTTCAAAATTCTAAGCTCTTAAATCGTGTGTCCTTTTGGCACTTTTCATGAGTCTTTTCTTAACCTTGAAAGCCCTAGACTTTCTTATCTTTTGATCCTCAGCAACAAGTTGATTTTCAAGTTTATTTCTAAACTATATATCATATTGTTCCAACAATTCTACCATCTCGGAAAAATTACAATAATCACTAATGACTTAGAAATCAGTTTTTAAACCATCATATCTATGCAGTAGACCTTTCAATATAATTTATTTCAAGGTATCCTGATCATAAGTAACTCCCATTTTCCTTAACTGTTCAGAGTTATCGTAAATAGTCATGGCAAACTCAACTGCTGAGGTGTCAGCCCCTAGACATGCAGATAAAGTGAATTTTTCAGGTTCATTTATCATCACAAGCTGCACAATCATAGACTCCAAGTCCATATTTTTGCAAAGATCCCTATACCTTGGAAGCATAATGTTGACCATGAAAAATTCTTTGTGAAATCACAGTCCCTTTTGTGCTTCACGTACTTATCTATTTGAAAAATGAAAGGATCTTCTTCGGGCAGGTCGGGATATGGATTATCTAGTACATAATCCAAGCATAGGCTCTTTAGGAACCTCATCACACACTCAAACCACTAATAAAAATTTTCTCCTTTGTAATACTTGTTGTCAATCGGTTGCATATCAGTCTTAGTGTTCATATTCAACCCATATATAATGTAGAATTTATTTAGACATTAGTATATGTACATGCCTTTAATATAAGATCTTTAATTAAATACATAATTCCTACTATTTTCTCGACATTCAAATAGCCAATTCTATTTAAATTCAAGAAATTTGGTCCAACCAATTTTTCTTTGTAGGTAGCATCCATAACCACTCATTATGACCCGCGCTATAGTAGGTCAGGCCACAACAAGATAACCGTGGTTGGAAACGATCCATTTACATCCCATGGTGAGGAATTTACATGACCCGCGCTATGATGATTTACATGGATCTTCACTGACCAAAACCTCAGTTGAGGTAAAACCCATTAGTAGAAGCAGCTGCTAGATAGCTCGAAGACCAACCCGAAAATATTAATAGAGAAGGATCACTTCAAAATAGAAAGTGCCTTCTAAAGAATTCTTCATCACTTTGGGAAACTCATTGGGGATCTAGCAAAATCTAGTGAACAAAATAAGTCGAGCTCAGAGAGAAAGGCTGAGCTAAAGTATGGAATAAGAAGGAGAGGGGAGGCTTATTTATAGGGAGAGGGAGTGAAAAACTCCCCTCAATTTACATTGTGGGATAGCTCTGATCCCTAGGACCCATGAGCTAACTTGCATGTCCTTACCACAAGGTAAGCCTATCTAACTTATGGCCATCCCGCAAGCTAGGCTTGCAAGCGCGTGCTTGCAAGCCTGCTGCCTACTAGTGTGCATGGGCTTAGCCCATGCGCTTGTGAGCGAGAGACACGAAGCGGTGGGCCAAGAGTGCAAGAATTTAAAGGGGCGGTCCACTGGGGTGTTTGAAAAGTGCACCGGGTCAGGGACTTGGAAAAGGTTGAAAGAGAGGGTGAAAACATTTTAGATCGTTTCAACCCGAATCTGCCATCTCTTAGTGTGGAGTCGCTCATTCCAAGAATTAGAGTCCTATGAGGCTTAACATCCGGGGGATGGCCCACCAAGACATAGAGATTCGGGTCTAGGATAAGTTGCTTATTTCTTATGTGATCACATTATATTAAATCTATAGAAAATCGTATTTTCTTAGTTACGCATCCTCGCGCTTAGGTCATTTTTGGACTTTATATGCATGATTCAAGTATTGCAAAATAATAAACCATCCACAAAGTAGAATAATAAACCATTCACAAGGCAATAAATAAACACGGTAAGTAAATGCGAAAAGTAAAAATTACAAGGCTACCAAAAATAGGGGGACGCAACCGCTTGCTAACTTATTAATTACATTTCCTCAAAAATATGTGCAATACCCGAAGGAAAAATAAAATCCTAAACATACATCTAACCTGCATCCACAAGGGTTAGCAAAGGGGATATCACATATGATTTTAGCGAGGCCCGTGTGGCCTAATTAAAACATCGATGGTTTAAAGTTTTTATTTTAAATAAAAATATTTCATTTTTATTTACACGTATGTTGATCAATTTTATTAGTGAAAATAATTGCATGGCATAAGGTGAGGTCTATTATCCGGGAATAATTTTAATTCCCTTCGTTGGGGTATTCTAACATAAGAATAATAAAATAATAAAAAAAGAAATAAAATGAAGAAGAGAAGTACAACACTATTTACATAATAAAAAGAAATATAAATATTCCTAGGTTCACATGTAGAACAACATTGGAAATACGAGATAAAGCAACTCTAGGAACTCAGAGGCTTACCCATTCGATATGAATCCACTTCGGCGTATCTGTTCGATCCCCGGGAGCATTCCTCATTCATTTTTGTAGTTATTGTGGTTTAATGTGGAAAATTAAGTGTTTATTTATCCAAAAAGATAATCAGACTCTGGTTCTAAATTTGTTTTAGACCTGAGAATATCTGAGGATATTTAAAGAAAAGGTAGATGACAAAAAAGATTTAAAATTTGGAATCCAAACATCTTTTGGATCTAAATATCTTTGAAGAAAATATTTATCCGAAAGATAATCAGACCTAGGTTCTAAATTTGTTTGACCCAAGAGTATCTGAGGATATTTCAAGAAAAGTAGATTAAGAAATTTGATTAAAAGAAGAAGTTTTAGAATCCAAAATGTTTTGGATCCAAGAAAATGTTAAAAGAAAAGAAAGTATTTTTTTTGTATTTGTGTGTGTTTGTTTATCTAAAAAAGAGAATTTTTCTCTGAAATTTTGAGCCCCTTCAATCCAAAAATGTCCCAAATTTATAGAAATTTGGGACGGGGTTAAACCGGGCTCGTCAAAGAGTTCAGCGAGCTCAGCCCCGCGCTGAACTCCTCAACGAGGAGGGGTGGCCCTCACTGAGGAATTCAGTGATGGTGTCGCCCTTGCTAAATTCCTCAGCAAGGGTGGTCCTCCCTGACGAATTCAGCGAGGCGGTCCAGCGAGGAGGCCCAAAGAATTCCCATTTGGGAATTCTTTGGGCCACTTCTTTTTATTTAATTTATTTATTTTTTTTAAATTAATTTAATTTAAAATATTAAAATAATATATATATATATATATATATATTTATATATTTATTTATATATATATATAAGTTATATATACCTATATTTCCAAATGATCCAATTAAATTATTTTGGACCCTAAAAATATTATAAGCCATTAAATATTTATTTAGGGACCCAAACATTATTTTTAACGAGGAGAACTCCCAATTGAAGATCGTCGGACGGTCAAAAATCGTGTGATTCGAGGATAAACATCCCGAAAAGCCACCATCATTGAACGCGCAAGCTAGTACAAAATCCCGTGCTCACAGCTGCCCCTAGTGTGATAATTACTAGTTGTATAATCAGTATTATCACATGAAATGAGCGGAGGGATTGAGAATATACCTAACCGGTGCAGCTGGTGACTTCTTATTCTCAATTGGTGATAACATAGCCCTTCCTTTCTGGCGTTGTGTCTTCATAGGGTTGTCCATTTCTTTCTTTAGGATCTCTTAGGTACTTGGTGCCCCTTGTGGGTGGGTTAACCATTTCTTTCTACGGCGTCCCTTTAGTGGTTGGCAACCGTTTCATTCTTTGGTTGATAAATGAGACTGTTTCTTTCTTCAGCCATCGAGATAACCGTTTCCTTCTTCGGTTATATTTTGTATTTCCTTAATAGGATGTTGACTCGCTTCCTATGACAAATCAGATAAAATGTGTAATGTTAATAAATTTTTTGATGCATGTTTTAATTATTTGAATGAGTTTAAGCGAAGCAAAAATTTTTGCCCCTTTGATAAAAAATTAAAAAATGAGGAATAAATAAGTTTAATGGAAATTCGGGGATGTCCCAGAAATTACTCTATTGTTTTATGAGGCTTTTGTGATGTTGTAACGTTGACTTTAGGCTTGAGTGGGCCATCAACTTGTTTGTAGGTTCCTCATGTGGAGGTTCTTGTTTATCGGGATAGTATTGCCCTCTTTTGGCATCGTCTTTATCTGTAAATATCATGATGTGAATGTAATGTATGCATGTTTTTATGCATGAACAATATTTATCATGTGATGTATGTTCATTTGTTATAGGCATTGTGGGCTCCATCCATTGAGGAGCCTTCTCTTGTGCTGGTGCCTGGTTACCCCTAGGGTTTGTCTTGTTGGGGATTCCATGGGTGACTTCCTCATAGCAATGACCATGGGTTCGTTGAATAATATTCGAGTTTAGAACTTTGATCTGGTTTGAGGAGAGTTTGAAGTGATGAAGGTATATGATGCCTCGTACCGTTCTGAGGAGGAGATGATGAATTTGATATTTCTTTGGTTCTATGTTTTGCATAGATCGCTGTTGCGGGTTTTCAATCTATCAAACATTGTCTTAATTTTTGCTTGGACCGCTCTTTTAGGTTTTCAATCCAGCAGACTCATTTTTCTTTATTTTATTCTTTTATATTTTTTCATTTTTTGGATGTTTACTTGGGACAATCTACCATTGGCATGCAAGCAATCAAGATAAGCATATGCATAAAGACTCAGCAAAATGACAATTCATTGATGAACATAACAGGGGTATAAATGTTTCAAATGATTTGACTCCTGCCATCAATTAGCCTTTTTAGGTTTTCTAACCAATGTGGTTCTCTCGATGTCCTAAGTTTTGCTTGAGCTTCCCTTTTCAGGTTTTCAACTCAGCAGACTATTCTTTTAGTATTTTGAAAATAGGCCCTAATTTTTGCTCAACTAACCGAGTGTTAATTGACAGCCTAAATACAAATTTATTTTTCGTTCGTACAGCTAATCATTGATTTATTTCTTTCACCTATGCGTGATAGCAATTATGTAAGACTTGGTTGTTTTGGTAAATCTATCGCCGTCCATGTCCACGACTTCATTTGTTGTCTCATTCAACATTTCTGACCGATTGGTTGGTGCTCATGCCACTTTGTTGGCTTGAGGTGTATGTGATGATGGGTCTTGATCATCGGCGTTTCCTTTGATGGTGCGATGATTGCCCCACAAATAGTAGCGAGTCGTGTGAAGCAGTTGTTGACATGTCCAACAATCTGATTGCTTGCTATCTTTAGTGTTGCCCCTTTAGGGGAGCATCAATTTGCTTTGGTCATTTTTACTTTTGTTTGATTGCCCCACGAATGGTAGTGAGTTGTGTGATGGAGTTATTGATGTATTCAACGATCTAACTCCTTCTTTGTGACATCGCACCAATTGTTTGGTCTCATGAATGGTGGTGATGGAGTTGTTAACTTATTCAACGATCTGACTCCTTCTTTGTGGCATTACGCCAGCTGTTTGGTCCCAACTTGCTTGGTCGGTATTTTGGCCTTATTCTAGCTCCGATCCTTTTGATCTTTGCTTGCTTCGTTCCCTTGGTTGAGTTAGTGGACATTTCATGCTTGGAGATCTTTCCATTGATCTTTCGTCCATGTATGATGAGGCAATTTCTATCACGTGTTGTCTAAGTACATGTATTTATCTCTCACTTTCTCTCAAGAGTCAAATCATTTGAATTTATTGTGGGGAATCCATTTGTACCCAAATTAATTTCATGAAATGATGTGTCACATGTGCTAAAAACATCATGTATATGCCTATGAGAATGCATAATGTCATTAATAAAATATCAAGCATATAAACAAAGTTCAATTTATTCAAAAATAATTCAAAAACCCCGTGGGCAAAGTAGATAAATGCTAATTTATTACATAATCATACATCACGGGTTAGTGCCCCCCATAGGTGTCCATGGATTCGAAGTGCTCCATCCACCTTGCCTTCTCAAACACTTCTTGATAGCTAGAGAAGCTATCATATCCGAATTTGTTCCTGTATGGTGGCAGTGCGCCGTCCAGCAACTTTGTTATCATCTCCGGTAAGGTCAAACGAGTCTATAGCCTAACTTGTGTAGCCATCCAACGTGTATAGTAGGATTTGAAGCTTTCACCCTACCTTTGCTTTATAGCCTCTAGATGTTGCATTGTGGTTTCAATCTAAAAGTTGAAACCATAATGGCCCAACATAGCCTGAGCAAGGCTATTCCAATTAGTGGCTATGTCCAGCGGAAGGTGGCTGTACCATTCATTGACCGGGTGGCCTAAGGTGATGACGAAGAGCTTAGCCATCATTCGATCACTGACCCTCAATGCTCTCATCACCGTTTAATAATGTGTTAAGTGAGCACGTGGGTATCCAGATCCTACGTACTTCTCAAACTACGACATTGTGAAGTTTGGGGGTAAGTTGTTTTCATCCTCGATTGTTGGTTATGCAGGATTGATAAGTGTATAATTACACTTATTATCACATTAATTTTATACAATAAACACTATAGTTTTAGTCATTTTTATACTTCATATAAAAGATTTCACATGGTATGTAATTGTTTTTTATGCAAATGCAGATACTAGGTAAATCTTGGGAGTAAAATGAGCTAAAGTGGAATTTTATGAAAAAAGAGTGAAAAAGGTGCAAAAAGATTCATGGAACTTAAAGAATTGGCTTAGGATCGAAGCTGTCAAAGATCGGTGAAGTTACAAGGAGATTTCTGAAGAAAACTCAATTCACGGTCACGACAATACCTCGCGGTCATGACCCCGTTCACTTCAGAAATAGAAATATGCCAATCAAAGGTTCACGATTGCAACATGTACATCGTGGTCGTGACATGGATGATTTTCTGGTATTATCTTCTTAACTACCAATCGCTAGATAAGTATGATTAATCGCCATCAACTACCAACAAACAAACACTTATCAGGAGTCAACCAATCATGAAAAGGTTCCAATCCATTGTGGATTGAATCAAAGCCTCTCAACCAATCACATTGAATAGATGCAATCTTTCACCAATGGATGTGACTCTTCTTTTAGATAGACGCAACCCTTCAAACTCTATAGATAGTGCTCCAAGTCTTCAACAATTTCGTGCACCACCAGAAAAGGAGAGCATTAGAGTGCAATTAGAGAGAGATATAGTGTGTGTATAGTTAGATTCGCTATTTTCTTAAGTGCTAGCTAGAAACTGTTTAAGTGATTCGAATCTTTGTTTCGATCACTAGATTTCTCTACGTATTTGAGTGATTGTTGTATAAGTGTACTTGCAAATCACTTATCAATAAAAGTTTTCGTTCTTCAATATTTTTTTGTTCAATATTTGCAAAGAATAGCATCCTAGTGGAGGTTCTGTATGGGCCGAGACCAAATTCAAAGCAGACGCAGGAATTGTGAGAATTGATGACTCCCCTTAAAGAGTGGATACGGTTTGATCAACTTTAGCTTTCACTTGCATACTGTACAACTTTTCTTTGCTTTCTACTTATACTTTATATTTTGAAGTTTATGATATGTCTATGTGTCATAATGCATATTTCGTGCTAAGTCTTTTATGTTAATCAAGTTATATGCGTTGGCATTAATTTTAAGAGTAGTTTCGGGGTTAACAATATCGTGTATAATCACTGGATCTGTGATATAACGCTGTTTAGTGAGCCAAC
>CATIWQ010223035.1:0-23795 GCA_949673415.1 Euphorbia schlechtendalii | reverse complement strand
TATATTTATATATATACAAGTTTATATATACTTATATTTCCAAATAATCCAATTAAATTATTTTGGACCCTTAAAAATATTATAAGCCTTTAAATTTTCACTTTGAGCCTTTTAAATATTTTCTATGGTCCTAAATATTTATTTAGGGTCCAAAACATTATTTTTAACGAGGGGAACTCTCATTTGAAGATCATTGAACGGTCGAAAATTGTGTGATTTGAGGATAAAAATCCTCAACAACCGTCACATTGAACGCGTGAGCTGGTACAAGATCTCGTGCTCACAGCTGCCTCTCGTGTGATAATTGCTGGTTTTATAACTAGTATGATCACACAAAATGAGTGTAGGGATAGAGAGAATACCTGACCGGTATGGTTGGTGACTTCTTATTCCCAATTGGTGATAACATAGGCCTTCCTTTCTAGCGTTGTGTCTTCATATGGTTGTCCGTTTCTTTCTTCGGAATCCCTTAGGTACTTGGTGCCCCTTGTGGGTGGGTCGACCGTTTCTTTCTGCGGTGTTCCTTTAGTGGTTGGCAACCGTTTCATTCTTCGGTTAATAAATGAGACTGTTTCTTTCTTCAACCATCGAGATAACCATTTCCTTCTTCGATTGTATTTTGTATTTCCTTAATAGATGTTGACTTGCTTCCTGTGACAAATCAGAGAAAAATGTGTAATGTTAATACATTTTATTATGAATGTTTTAATTATTTGAATGAGTTTATGCGAAGTAAAAAAATTTTGCTCCTTCAATTAAAAATTAAAACATGATAAATAAGTTTAATGGAAATTCAGGGATGTTTTGAAGGCTGCTCTGTTATTTTAGGAGGCTTTTATGTTTACAATGTTGACTTTAGGCTTGAGTGGGCCATCATCCTTCTTCGTGTTTGCAGGTTCCTGAAGTGAAGGTGGAGTTTGGCATCATCTTTACCTGTAAGTAACGTGATGCGTATGTAATGTATGCATGAAGAATACTTATCATATGATGTATGTTCATCTAGTGTAGGAGTTGTGGTTTTCATTTATTAAAAGGCCTTGTCATGTGCTAGTACATGATTGCCCCTATGGTTTGTCTTGTTGGGGATTCCATGGATGACTCCCTTGCAGCGACGACCATGGGTTCGTTGAATTAGATTCCAGTTCATAGCCGGGATCTAGTTTGAGGAAAGTCTAGATGAGTTATTGATCCCGCATTATGTCGGCGATGGTCTCTTGGAAGCCGTTTTCCTGAAGAGTTGTCAATATTGTTCCAAGGAGGAGATGATGAATTTGATAGTGCTTTGTTTCTAATTTCAGCATAGATCGCCCTTGCGGGTTTTCAATTTATCGAACATTTTCTTAATTTTTGTCTAGACCGCCCTTTCCGGTTTTCAATCCAGCAGACTTATTTTTTCGGTATTTTTACTTTTTCATTTTTTATATGTTTACTTGCGATATTCTACCACTGGCATGCAAGCAATCAAAATAAGCATATGCATAAAGATTTAGCAAAATTGACAATTCATTGATGAACTTAACAGAGGTATAAATGATTTAAATGATTTGACTCCTGCCATTGATTAGCCCTCTCAGGTTTTCTAACCAATGTAGTTCTCTCGATGTCCTAAGTTTTTCCTGAGCCTCCCTTTTCGAGTTTTCAACTCAGCTAACTATTCTTTTTCTATTTTGAAAAGAAGCTCTAATTTTTGCTGAACTAACCAAGTTTTAATTGATAGGCTAATTACAAATTTATTTTTTGTTCGTATTGCTTTTTATCAATTTATTTCTTTCACCTATGCGTGATAACAATTGTGTAAGACTTGGTTGATTTAGTAGATCGACTGTCGTCCATGTCTATGACTTCAGTTGTTGTATTGATCGATTGGTTGGCACTCATACTGCTTCGCTAGCTTGAGGTGTATTTGACAATGAGTCTTGATTATTGGTGTTTCCTTCGGTGGTTCGATGATTGCCCCATAAATAGTAGCGAGTCATGCGAAAGAGTTGTTGACGTGTTCAACAATCTGACTCCTTTTTGTCTTTTAGTATTGACATTTGTTTGGCTGCCCCACAAATGGTGGTGATCCTTGTGATGGAGTTGTTGACGTATTCAACGATTTGACTCATTCTTTGTGACATTGAGCCATTAGTTTGGTCTCAATTTGCTTTGTTGACATTTTGGCATTATCCTAGCTTTGATCATTTTGATCTTTGCATGCTTCGTTCCTTTAATTGACTGATTTAATAGTCAGTGGGCATTTCGTACTTGGAGATCTTTCCATTGGTTTTTCATCTTTATAAGATGAAGCAATTTCTATCACGCGTTGTCTAAGTACATGTGTTTCTCTCACTTTCTCTCAGGAGTTAAATCATTTGAATTTATTGTAATTGTGGGGAATCCATTTATACCCAAATTAATTTCATGACATGATGTGTCACATGTGCTAAAAACATTATGTATATGTTTATGAGAATGCATGATGTTATTGATAGGATATCAAGCAAGTAAACAATGTTCAATTTATTCAAAAATTTCAAAAGCCCCTTGGGCCAAGTAGTTAAAAGCTTATTTATTACATCATCAACCATGGGTTCTTCTAGCGCTCCTTAGATTCAAAGTGCTTCATGAATTCAAAGTGCTCCATCTTGTCCACCTTCTCAAATACTTCCTAATAGCTCATAAAGATGTCTGACCCAAACTTGTTCCTATATGATGGCAGTGTCCAGAAGCTTGGTTATCATCTCCGGTAGACTTAAGCGAGCCCGAAGCCTGACCTGTGTGGCCATCTAACGCGCATAGTAGGATTTGAAGTTCTCACCCTGCTCCTGCCTTATAACCTCCAGATGTTGCATCATGGTTTCCATTTGAGAGTCAAAACCATAATGCCCCATCATAGCCTGAGCAACGCTATTCCAATCAATGGCTAAGTCCAACGGAAGGTGGCTGTACCATTTATTGACTGGATGGCCCAAGGTGATGAAAAGAGCTTATCCATCATCCATTCGCTGACCCTTAATACCCTCGTCACCGTATGATAATGCGTTAAGTGAGCGCGCGAGTCACCAGATCCCACATACTTTTCAAACTATGGCATTGCGAAGTTTGGGAGCAAGCTGTCGTCATCCCAAATTGTAGGTTATGCTGAGTATGAATTTATGAGGTGGCTGCCGTGAGTGTCTAAGAATTGTTGCCACAGTTCCACCATGCCTAGTTGTTGGAGGATGGCGTTTCCTGCGCTTGGTAAGAGCCATATTGCCCCTAGGGTAAGGCTGCAAAAGTGGGCAGCCGGGGTCCTTGGAATTGTGAGACCATTGATGTACTCCAACTAGGAATAGGTTGTTGGGTCATTCCTTGGTAGAAAGGCTCTAGTGCGAATGCCGGCTGCCCATTTATCTCGGGAAAAATTGGGGAGGATTGGCAAAGTTATATCCTGGTTCAGCTGACTTTGTCATGCCCCAAATTGATAAAAGGTAGTTGGGGGCACCATGTGTGAGGTGGGAGGTCCCCTTGTTTCAGGCCATCTAGTTGGACCGCCATTGTTAACGGTAACCTCCGAGCTGGGCACCACATTCTGAGCTCTCCCGGCATGTTGGTGAATGAGCGTAGATAGCTGTTCGCTATTGGCAAAGGCGTTCAAGGCAGCTGCAATCTCGACTCTCACTGACGACTGCTAAGAATTTTATCCCGTAAGGACAGGGTGATCTCCCTCGCGTCTTCTTCTTGTGGAATGGCTACAACAGTGCGTTGAACTGAATCTGAGTCTGAACCTGAGTTCTCACTTGAGTCAATGTACGGAACCCCCTCCAAATTGGCCATAATTAGAGAAACACAGACCAAGCGATGAGCAGGCCTTTTCCAAGCTAAGATACACAAACAAAGGATCAGAATGTGCATGTAAGATTTGATTCATGGTGTGGGAAATGAGTGACATTTTTAATATTATGGTTGCATTCACAAGGGGTTAGCATGCCATGATGTGAAATAATATGTATGTCAATCCATTTGAAACAAACAGGTTAGTCGTTAGGTAAAGATGAAAATATGAGGAAATAAAAATCCAACACCGGGGGTTAGATTTGAGATTTGTACAATGTCAAAAGTTTGAGATTTTGTACTACAATTAGGTCTCATGAGGAGGTTAAAATTATTTTGGGTGAGTGGTGCGGCATACCCTAATGAAATGAAAATAACTACCGTATATAGCTATCTGATGAATGATTTGGTTAATTTTACCCAATTAGGGTGGAGTTTTGGATGCCTATGTGGTCATCTCTATTTGAGGGTATGTGGTGATACGTGAATTATTACCTCGTGTAGGCGAATGATTCGGGTATGAAGCATATACCCTTGAAGATTTGGTAAGGTAAGACTTTTGAAGTAAGTTCACCCCGTGTGGGCTTAGGTTAGGACATCAACTGGGATATCCATAGGTAACATGTGGGATATATTATTACCCCGTGCAAGCTATGAGTTAGATATCGAATAGACATCTCATGGGTAATGTGGAGGAAATGAAAGGTATGTTTACCGGATGTCAAGTGGACATCTCGCAATAAAAGAAAGGTATGTTTACCGGATGTCAAGTGGACATCTCGCTGAAAGGGGTACGTGATGTCCCTAAGTGGTTTTATGTTATCTTGGGGCGACACGATCTAAAGTGTCAACTAATCCTAAATATATGTGACACCGATTTGGCATTATGATGATGAGAAGATGCTATGTTACATCATTATAAGTGTGTGCATTCAAGTGTCTGCCCTAAAATTCATGGTTAGCATAACATTTGTACAATAATAAGTACGTAGCACAAAGCATGCAACGTCCAAACTTCCAACCATATAACTCCCGCGTGCAGGGTTTTTGGTTAGTCCCTATCCTAATTTTGGTTCATCTTAGTACCATGAAGATACTAAGGAGTGCACCTGCAAGAAAAATATAATGCACGGTCGTTTGTTGGGTAACACCCTAGGGAAAATGCTTGTGGTTTATTTACATGAGGTTTGTAAATGGGTTGTTGATGTAGAAGGTTCTTGTTGCACTAAAATACACTCTAGGCCTCTCCCCAAATGGGTTCTAACGAGGGAGGTACATGCGATATGGCAACAAGTGCTCCACCAGCTCAAGTACTATATTTTCTCAAGGAGGCAGATTAGTACAAGAGAAAGCTTCTCGGTAATAGAGATACCTTACACTTATGGGTTAATCCCTTCTATTGCAATGCGTTATTATGAATATGTCATAATTAAGAGAAAATGGAATAATGAGATCAATAATTTCCGGCACTTATCCAAAATCTAAAACCTTTGAAAAAACAAGTTTTTAGAAAAAATCCCCAACGGAGTCGCCACTGTGAGCGCACGGAGATGAGAGGCGTGATCCACCGGGGTGTTTAAAAAGTAAAAGAGAGAGCGAAAATATTTTTGGATGTGTCAAACCCGAATCACGTCTCTTAGTGTGGAGTCACCACCTAGATTAGCTCTTTCTAGGAATTAGAGTCCTGCGAGGCTTAACATCCGGGGGACGGCCCACCAAGACACAGAAATTCAGGTTCGGGATAAGTTGCTTATTTCTCATTGGATCACATTAAATTACATCTATAGAAAACCGTATTTTCTTAATTGTGCATATTCGCACTTAGGTCGTTTTCGAGTTTGTAATGATTTAATGCGCATGCGGAAAGCAGTAAACCATCCATAAAGTATTAAATAAATGCGTAAAAGTAAACTAATAAATTACATGACTTGGGGGATGTAACTGCCCGCCTAATCTATTAATTACAATTCCCAAACATATTTACAATACCCGAAGGAAAAATAAATTCCTAGGCATACATCTAACCTGCATCCATAAGGGTTAGCACAAGATATGGCACAATATTTATACATATGTTCGATTTGATTTTGAGAATGCCTGTGTGACCTAATTAAAATATCGATGGTTTAAAGTTGTTATTTTAAATAAAAATGGTTCATTTTTATTTACACATATGTTGGTCAATTTTTATTAGTGAAAATGACTGCATGGCAAAGTGTAAGGCATGTTATCCAGGAATAATTTGTATTCCCTTCGTGGGGGTATTCTAATATAAATTTCCATTAATAAAGAAATTACATATGAAAAGAAGAAAATTACAACATTTACAATAGATAAGACAATTCCTACATCCACAAATAAAAACAGAAAAAGATGAAGCAGATGAGAACACGGAATCCACAATTCAAGGAACTCAGAGGCTTATCCTTTTGGCGTGAATCCACTTCAACGTATCCGTATGATCCCTGGAGCGTTCCTCGTTCATTTTGATTTAATTGTTGTTTAATGTGGAAAAATAAGTGTTTATTTATCCAAAAGATAATCAGACTCGGGTTCTAAATTTGTTTTAGACCCGAGAATATCCGAGGATATTTAAAGAAAAGTAGATGAAAAAAGATTTGAAAATAATTAAAATTTGGAGTCCACACGTCTTTTGGATCCGAATATCTTTGAAGAAAATATTTGTTCAAAAGATAATCAGACTCGGAAACTAAATTTGTTAGACCCGAGAATATCTGAGGATATTATACAAATGTAGGAAGAAGAATTATTTGAAAATATCAAGATTTGGGATCCAAATGTGTTTTGTATCTAAATTATTCAAGAGAAATTGAAAGAAAATATTTTTTGTTGTTTTTCTCGTTGTTTTTTTCTCTGAAAATCTAATTTTTTTGTCAAAAATTTCGAACCCCCTTCAATCCAAAAAAGTCTCGAATTTATAGAAATTCGGGATAGGCGTAAGCCTAGCTCATTGAAGAGTTCAGCGAGCTCGTTGAAGAGTTCAGCGAGCTCGTTGAACTCTCCAGCGATGGTGGCCAAAGAAATCCCATTACGGCTAAATTTTTTTTTAATTTTTTTAAATATTATATTATATTATATTATATATATTTATTTATTTATATATTTATTTATATATATACAAGTTTATATATACCTATATTTCCAAATAATCCAATTAAATTATTTTGGACTCTTAAAAATATTATAAGCCTTTAAATTTTCACTTTGAGCCTTTCAAATATTTTCTACAATTCTAAATATTTATTTAGGGTCCCAAACATTATTTTTAACGAGGAAAACTCTCATTTGAAGATTATTGAAAGGTCGAAAATTGTGTGATTTGAGGATAATAATCCAGAAAAGCAGTCATCATTGAACACGGGAGCTGGTACAAAATCCCGTGCACACAGTATCTTTCTGGGATACTCAACTAACAGTAGGGCATATAGAATAAATGTCAAAAAAACCGGCCTTTTAGAGGAGTTTATGAATGTAGATTTCGATGAAACTAACAATGTAGAAAGACGATCATCTGATGAAGACGAAGGAGTACCCCAGCAAGCAGATACACTCAGTATGCCACACTCTGTGCTACCCAACCCAGCACAAGAACCTGATGTTCAGGAAGTCAAATATGATGAGGATCTTTCTATCAACTTCAATGATGGCGAAGATCAACCTCTACCTCAACATCCCGTTGTCATTCCTCCAGCAGTTGATCCAAGTCTTCCAACGGAGATTAGAGTTCATCGTAACCATCCGCTAGACAATATAGTTGATGATGTTCATAATCCAGTGATGACGCGAGGTCAGCTTAGCAGGATGATGACTCATCCAGCCTTCATATCATTGATCGAACTCAAGAAGTTTGAAGATCCAGAAGGAGATGATTATTGGATGATCACAATGCAAGAGGAGTTGGATCAGTTCAAGCGCATTGATTTTGGGATCTAGTTTCGAAGCCGAAAGGAAATCCAATCTTTGTAACCAAATGGGTTTTCAGGAACAAGTTATATGAAGATGGCTCTGTTGTCAGGAACAAAGTTAGGCTTTTTACGTAAGGCTACAACCAGCAAGAAGGAATCGATTATTATGTGAATTATGCTCTTGTAGCCCGACTCGAAGAGATCTGAATTCTGTGTGCCTTTGTATCTCATATGAACTTCAAATTATTTCAAATTGATGTTAAGAGCGCATTCATAAATGGATTCATTCAGGAGGAAGTTTATGTTCACCAGCCTCCAGGCTTTAAAGATCCGATGAATCTTGAGCATATCTTCAAATTGAAGAAAGCTCTCTATGGATTGAAGCAAGCTCCTAGAGCTTGGTATGAGAGGCTGATCAATTTCTTGATCAGCAAAGGCTATGAAAGAGGAAAAGCAGATATGACTCTGTTTATCAGGTGAAGAAAGGAAGATGTGTTGCGAGTCTAAATATATGTTAATGATATCATATTTGGAGCAACTGATGAGAAGCTATGCAAGGAGTTCAGCAAGCAGATGAATAATCTCATTTAGATACTATAAATAGAATTCTCAAGTACTTGCAAGGCTTGATTGAAGCAGGTATGTGGTATCCTAGTAGCTCTGATTTCACTCTTAGGGGATTCACAGATGTTGATTATGGTAGAGACAAGCTCGACAGGAAAAGTACAACAGTAAGATGTCATTTTCTTGGAGAGTATCTTGTCTCATTATATAGTAAGAAGCAAACTTTTGTTGCGCTGAGTACAGCTGAAGCTGAGAACATGGCAGCAAGAAGTTGTTCAGCACAACTGCTATGGATTAAGCAGCAACTGGAAGATTGTGGTATGAAGTCCAATTATCTCGAAGTTATGTGTGATAACAAGAAAGCAATTGACCTATCCAAAAATCCAATTTAGCATGGCAGGATGAAGCATGTGAACATTAGACATCACTTCATTAGGGATCATGTGCTACGAGGAGATGTCGAGTTGGAGTATGTTCATTCAGAGGAACAGCGCGCTGACATTTTCACCATGCCATTGCCAAAGGAGCAATTTTGTGTTCTGAGGCGGTTAAATTGTATGGCTAATCCACGTTGAAGAAGAAGAAGAAGAAGGAAGTTGAAAATTTTAGAATTTTGGCTAAGTGTTGGAGATCAAGCCTTGAGAAGACAGGTGGATAACACTGTCAGTATTTTAAAGTAAATGAGTGAGGAACAGTTTCGCGGTTAAAATTCAAGCTTTACGTTTTCAAAAAGACGTTCATTTTAAGAGGAACCCTTTTTGTCAAAACTCACCATTTTATTGAGGCAGTTAAACTTATGATCATCTCAGTTTTCATCTTGGTTGTATTAACACCACGTGTCCCTGAGAGTTGCAATCGTCTATATAAGTTCAATAGTTGAAGAGAGAAGGTTACTTACTTTCTACGAATTTGAAATTCAAAGCATTCGTACCCTAATTTCTCTTTTCTTTCAATCCTTTTCAATTCTCTATCAAATGGCGATTACCAAAACCATCTTTAGACTTAAGAGCACCACATCAATGAAAATTGTAGTGAATGCTGAAGGGAAGACTGAAAAATTGACTCTGCAAGAATGAACCCTTTTCACCAAGGTAGATTTCAGTCCTATTTATTAAGTGGACTATGAAGGATTGCTGCGAAACAAAACCATGCATAGGATCATCAAGTAGAAACAACTTAGTTCTTTTCTGAAGATGGAAGGACCTGCCATCAGAGGTCTCATCAAAGCTTTTTACTCAAACCTCTACACCATCCAAGGGTTTGATGATGTTCTAATGATGAATTTCAAAGGAAAATCCACTCTCATCTATGCGAGATTGATAGAGAGAGTCCTAAGCATGCCTAAAAAAGGCACTCAGCTTTGCAAAACCGGTGACGAAGATACCATAATTATTCCTGAAGATTAGGAGCTCCCTACAAACTATGTATCAGGGGAGATAGTAGCTAGCGGGATGAGCTGGATTGCTAGAATGTGCTATGAGCTAGTAGTGAAGCTGATGCTACCAAAAATTGGGTTTGTGACAAACTGCACATACTTTGAGAGGTGTGTGGTCTACCATATGGTAGAGGGTAAGAAGTTGAACTGGCCAGTGATGATTCTTCACTATTTGACCAAGCTGAATACTATCTATCACTATGGTTACCTCATTACGAACTTATGAGCGCAGCGAAAGTGGACATCGCTCAGTTTTTGGGGGAGTCCGGTGACACAGTTTTGTCTATGAAGCAGAGATTTAAAACGGCACAACCAAGTACATACTAGGTATAATAAGGCATAGCAAAAGACCAAGTTGAAGTGTGTATCAACAGTAGTACCTATAGACATCTTGAAGGAGGATGAAGATGGCTTTATGGTGGACTTCGATGACAGTAATGATTCAGATAAAGCCCCCATATCCAGCATCCTAGAGAAAGTCACCGCCAACGCTTCCTCTCCCAAGTAGAAGGAAGCTTCATCCAAGGCCAGGGGGAAAAACCCTGCAAAATCCAAAGCCGATGAGGCCCCTGTTCAGCCTTAATGAAAAAGAAGGCAGATGAAGGCCAAAACCCGCACCCAAAGAGAATCGAAGGATAAAATTCAAACTGAGCAGCAAGCGGAGGAACAAGAAGATGCGACTGCGTCTGATGAGTCCCTGCGACAAAGAAAGCGTAAAATGGTTCTTTCTGAGGAATCAGAGGAGCAGGGAAAGGCTTAGAAGTCCAGAAAAGACACTCTGAGTCTTAGTGCTACTATTAAAGTTCAAGGAGTATTTGCCAAAGTTAAGGGTACTCAGCGTAAGCGTTCTGCCACCAGTAGGCCCCTATAATAAAATGTACAGGTGGTGAGCAGCGAGGAGGATGTTGGAGACACCCTTTCCTTGATTCTTGAGGAGTCTGATCCCTAAGAACCCTACATCCCCACACCCTCTTTCGCTCATGTTGAGCAATCATCTACTTAGCATGAGAAACCTCAAGCTGACCCATCCTTGGGTCAAACAACTAACCAAGAGGTTCCTCAAAATCCTACCCCCTCTTCTTTTGTAGATCCTCAAATCCCAACTTCTCCTATAAATCCTTCAATACCACCAATTTCTACTCCTGTATATACTGAAACTGTAAATTCTCCACTTCCTTCCAATACTGTACATTCTCCTATTCATATTCCATTCTCTTCTGTTAATACCCAAATCTCTCCTATTCATATTTCTTCGCCCACAAAAACCCAAGACTCTTTTTCTCCTAACCATTCACTAGTAAATAACCCTTCTACCCATTATTCTCCAATACAAACTCAAACTCAAACCATTCCTTGTACATCCTTATTACCTTCTATTGCACTGAACCAAAACATCCCCCTTACTTCTTCAACTGTAAATTCTTCTAAACCACCCTCTTCTTCAAACCCATCCTCTACCCCCTTAACCCCTCTGGTTAGGGAAGTTTCCAATGAAAAGAACTACGCTTATTAGGGAAACGTAAGTGGTCAGAATGCTCAGGTAAATTTTACAGCCAGTGAAGCAACTGAACCCAGTAAAGAGTCAATCTGCAAGGATTTCAGCAATACATCATTCTTAACAAAAATCAGAGAGTTAGCTAGGAAGTAATTCCCTACGTACAAGACAATTGTTGAGTTAGATGGAGCAGTAAGCAAAATGCTACTTTCTCAAGAGTTGACGGACTTGTCCTCCAAAACTAAGGCAAAGTTGCCTGAATTCGAACAGCACATAAGTGTGCCCAGCGAATTTCTCTACTTCGAGGAGTTTGAGAGGATCAAGGGTAGATTGTTGGCTATTCGAAATCACTTGGCAAAAGAGAGTGTCAAGAGTTTGGTGGATAAGATGGCTCTAGCTCTCACTGGTTTGACAGATTCTGCAGCCCATCTTGGGGCGGCAATCACTACTATCCCCACATCTACCACAATGGTTAATGCTGTTGCAAGAAGATTAAGGGTAGCGTGGATACTGCTTCTGAGTAGTTGAGTCTCTTGAGTACCAATATGGCAACTCAAGTAACACAGGTCCACAAAATGGGTGAGGAGCAGATCAAAATAAAGAGGCTGACATATCGCAAGATTGAGAATGTCCTCAAAGAGGTAGAACTGATAAAGGATGTTGGCTACAACATCGCTAAGTTGGTTGAGGCTCAATCGAAGTTCTGGTTACACCTTGACAACAAACAAGATGAAGTAGTGAAGCTACTAAAGGATATCTGAACAAAAATGGACAAGGCCGCTGTCATCAATCTTGACTCTCTCCACACTAAATTGGATACTATTCAACGAGAAGTCAATGAGCACACATCAGACAAAGTCTCCTCTTCACAGAAGTTCCTTATCTCTACAATGGGGAAGATTTTTCCAGAAATGCCAACTCCAAGCTTGCCTACTACAGACTCTTTATGTCCTGAGACTGGTATGACCATTCATACCAAGCTGAATGTCATCAAGTCGATGGCAGAAAACCTGTAGAAGAATATTGGAACTCTAATGAAGATGGGCAAATTGGACGCAAAAGATATTGATTACACTAAAAAGTGTATATCTATATCATATATTGGACCTAAAGTTCTTGATTTTGAAGTGCAACTGAATATTGCACAGAATGCAACGGACTTCTGAGTCATTCTTCAATGCTTTCAACAGTTCGCGTGTCAAGGGTTTGACCAGATTGCGCACCTCTCCAGATGTCACCATCGTCTTCTCAATGAGCTTAATAACCAAGATTTTCTTACCACTAAGGGCAAAGAGCAACTAGAGCAAGAGATTTCCCCACAAATCATCGGCCAGCAAGAGAACTTCCAAGCTACCCTCGATGCCTTCAATACCTGCCTTCAACAAATTGTGCAAGGTCAGATAGAAAAGGGTGAGAAGGTAGCTAAAGATGCTCTTGGAATGGTGAATCTTAATAAAGGATCTCTTCCAATGCAACTGTTTCATCATAAGCCTCCTCAGCAGCAACATCCCAAGACTAATCAAGACAATACTACTAGCTCTTCCTCTACAACGCATAGAAAATAGTATAGGCCATGTCCTTTGTAGTTTTAGAACTTGTAATAGGACTTAGCTATGTAATCTAAGTTCAGAACATAAATAATGTACTAACTAAGTCATTTTTTTACATCAATAAAAAATTACAAGTTCCTACCTCAAGTTAATATCTTCTTAACTTTATTTTTGCTGTATGAATTTTACTGTTGTGTATTGAAAATGTTATGTAGGAACTCATAAAAGAGACCACCTTTGAAGAAAAGTTGAAGTAAGACAAAGTCCCAAAGTGAAGAAAAATCCTCTAAGTATGGGGGAGCTGAGCTACTTGAAGAAGACTCACTCAGTACGGGGGAATTCAAGTTGACTAAAGGAAAGCCACTCAGCGCAAGGGAGTCTTACATCACTTTCCAAGTATTCTTGATATCTCTAAACTACTTATTCAATTAACTTCTTCTACTACCTGGTTTGCTATCTTTCCAAAATGGGGGAGATTATAGAACCCAAGTTAATAGTACCTCACAATAATTAAAAGTTTTGGAAATAGCAAACTGACTAGGATAGTGAAATTAATTGAGTACTAAGTATACTCTTAATTAATGAAGCTGACTTGAGCTTGTTTAAGGGAAAACAACTTAGTTTGCTGAGTAATTATTTAAGTTATGGTTTAGAGTAAGAAAAGCTGAGTCTGTCCTGAGTAACACGTAGTTTAGAAGTATATCTACTCAGCTGTGCTGAGTTAACTTTTATTTATTAAAAGCTGATTTCTTTGACACTTAGAGAATTAAATGACACATGTGCTACTAATGTTTTCTATGAGAAATGGAATATTCTTTAATTGCTTTTCAAGCTAAAAAGTGCTGAAATTAAAGAAGATTTCCAATGGTCCTCACAAGACAAAAGGTGTCAGTACGGAATGTCGAAGATTCTTCACTAAATTCCAAGATAAAAGGAATTTCTGACATGCGCCGTTTCTCAGTGTCTCCGCAAGACTCTGCCAATGTCAACAATTTCAACCAATCTGAAAATTCCAGGTTGCATTCTAGCACGCCTCTCTCAATCCGAATTGCTTGAAGACAAATGAAATTTTTTCAATGGAATTTTATCACATCTCAACGTTCAAATTTCTATCTCTAAACATCCTAGAATCTGCCTCCAACGGGAATATTCGAAAGATATGAAGAGAAGAGAAATTGAAGATCAATGACTCAAAAAGTTGGCAATGGCTACTTCGTAAAGCTTCAAATATAAATACAAGATTGAAGTAGACGTTCAAACTTAGTGAATCACCTCGAATTTCTTTTAGAGCTGAAACTCTGTGCAATTACTCACATCTTCAAGAAATTCCAAACTCAAGCAATCAGCAAACAACAAGTTTCAAATCTGTTTGTAATAGAGAGAAATACTTAGATTTAACATTGTAAGGAATTTTATAAGTTGAATTCAGTCCGCAATTTTCTTTTCAAATCTGAGTGTCAGTTTGGAAAAGGTATCCAAACTGAGTTGAGTGGTAGTTAGAAAGGAATGTACTTTTGAAAAACTATGTCTACCCGCTGTAAAGGCTGCTCTGCCTAAATAACGAATGAACACTAGTGGATTAAAGCTCCGAAAAGGTATCCGGGGACTAGAGGTAGGCTCGGGGCCAAACTAGGATAAAATTCAGGTGTTAAAGTTCTAACTTTTTCTTTTAGCTAACACTGTGTTTAGCTCATTCATCATTTTATCTCTGTTAAGTGTTTTTATTTGAAAAGCCAATCCGAGCTGAGACGAGTACTTAGCAAGAGATTGTAGATAAACTATGCCAGCGAAGCTGAGCAATTTACAAGTTTTTATATCAACCTAGCACGCATATAAAAACTTAACTTGTTTAAACAAATTTTTATAAATTTAAAAAGTAACCAAGATTCGCATTCACCCCCCCTCCCCCTCTGCGGTTGTTTACAAGTTATCTAAGGACCAATAGATTTCTTAGATGAGGTAACTGGAATTTGATTCTCCTTCCCGCACGATTGTGTTGCCAATGTAGTTTGACTTTAATACAATCCTTTTCTTTCAAAAAAAAGTATAATGAAAGTTGAATATTTAAAAAATATGTTAAATCGAAATAAAATGAACCTAATGGCTTCGTTTGGCTTAATTAATACGTTCATATTTTGCAACTAAATAGTTATTAGCAACACTTTTACTATAGATGTCATTATACCAGTTTATGGGCTGGGGTACCCGCCCAGCCCAAGTCTGTTTTTATGGGTCGGATTTGGATACTCATTTTTAAAGAAAACTCGTTCTGAGTCCGAGCTTGTTAATGCCTGAAGCTTTATGGTAGTGCTTGGTTTTTATATAAATACTCAAGCCGAGCCCAAACCCGGCCCGATGAATAATTATTTTATATAACATATATTTGCATATTATGTTCAATTACTATTTTGAAATTTTAAATTTTAACATGTTTGACTTTTGAACTTAAATACAATAATGTGCACTATGTTTAAAAATATTAAATTAGAGAATGCAATTGTACGTAAGATATATATTTATGCAATTATATAAAAAAAATTATTTCACATATATTTAGTCCATAAAAAAATTTGAAAGAAAATTTACTATGGGCTATGGGATGGGCCTGAGAATGGTCTCGTAAGCCCGACCCAAGCTCAAAGTTTTAAAGCACAGGCCGTGTTGGGCTTGGGTTGATGCTTTTAATAAGAAGCTCGGTCAAACCCGCCCAAAACCGCTTGACGAACAAATCTAGATGTTAATTACATCTTAAATTTCTATAAAAACTAAATTTAAAATCAAAGTATAATATGACATTGTACTAATTAATTATGTTGGTCATGTTGGTTACAACTAACTCAGTAGGGGTGAATGACTACTTTTAATTGCGGATAAGAAATTTAAGCACTTTATAATATAATCCTAAGTGATCAAGGTTATGGAGGATGTATGACAAGCTGAGAAAACAGACAAAAAAATTGATAAGATGAGATAAGTCTCGTTTTACCTCAGCATGACTAAGTAAACTTCTAAGCAAATGAACACATTTAAGATATATGATGCATGTTGAACAAAATAGCTACTAAGTAAATAAAAGAGAGAATTAAAGAGAGATACAAACAACGATTTTATACTAGTTCTAACTCTGCCTACCTCTAGTCTCCAGATACCTTTTCCGGACTTTAATCCACTATTTCAATCTCCTTTAACTAGGTGAGAAGTCTTCACGATGAGTATTATAGTAGATACCTTTTAAGCTAATCCTCAAGCTAGACTAGGAAAACCCTTCTCTATCTCACTATTACTCATAGTAATTCTAACTTTAGAAAATGAAGAGAACGACTTATAGAATAGCTAATTCTCCTTACAATTTGAGTGATCTAACTATCTCTATAATAAAGAACAGAAGGTATGTAGACTTAATATTATTCTTTGTGATTTGGGAATTTCCATCAAATGAAAAAATCTCCAAATCTTGACCTATAATCTGATTTAGTCATGCGAGATAGGGTGGGCGCTGCAACGTGGTTTGCTTTGATAGGCTCGAAGTACTGGAAGTTGTACAATGGTGTGACTCATTCTGAAATGTGGCGAGATAATCCATTTTCCTTGAATTTTAGCGTTGACAAGCTGACATTCCGTACTGGTAGCTTTTCTCTTGGACCACATAATAATTCCTTTTTATTTTTAGCATCGGATCATCTTTAAAACCTGGAAAGCATCTGATCAAGGGTTGAAAGAACAGTGTTTTCTCAAGGTTAACTCAATACACTCAGCATAATAAGTAACATAATGAAGGTTGAGCATTTCGCTATTTAATTCTGATGAGTAACTTTCTACTTAGCAAAAATGTTGCTCTCAAGCACTCCATATTCACTGAGCTTGAATAAATTGATGGATGAATCTTAGAATGTTCAATGAATATGAATCTGTGAACTCTCCTTCAAACCTCAAATATTTCATAAATTTTTGGGCTCTACTGAAAAATGGTGTGAGTAGTAAACTCAATGTCCTTAGAGCCCTCCGCATTTAGAGCCCTCTGCATAAGTATTAAAAAATACCTCATGATTGTTGTGTAGGGTGTTGATCTTAGTATGAATATTGGGCTCACCATCCCTAACTACAACATCCTTGATGTCCTTCAAACTCAGCCTCTCCAGCTTTTGTAAAATCTCCTCCTTGGAATCCAATACAAACTATTTTAGAACATTATTTGAAAAATTCTCACCAAGCACCTGGCACAACTTGATATCCACATCTCTTTCTATCTGATCAAGAAGATCCATTGTTATAGTTAGCAACGCACCGACTTTCTCAATAAAAAATGGTGGATATGTTGACAACAAAGCTTGTGATGGAGTAGAGTAGATTGCCTTTTGTTGTGCAATTCTAGTGTTGAAGATAATTGTAAAAGATCTTTCCTTCATGAATTCCAATTACTCCTTGCAAAATTTATGAAATTAAGTAGGCTACGCTCCAGTAAGGTTAGCAATGATTTTCAACTGAACTTAAGCAACGTCCAAAGATGTCTGTTTTTTTAGCCGCAACATTGTTTATGGCATTTATGGTTGGAATCATCCCTAAAGTTTTAGTGAATTGAGTCAATGTGTTTGATAATTTTGTTAAGATTAAAGTCATCCTATCCACTATGCTTTGGCTCTCCCTAGCCAAGTAATTCATGATTAGCAGTAGAGTGCCTATGATCTTCGTGAATTCTTCAAAGTACATGACAACTTTTAACGTTATTAATTCATTAAATGTAGGAATAGGGAAGCGAGGCTGAGTGACTTT
Source organism: Euphorbia schlechtendalii (assembly GCA_949673415.1). NCBI lineage: Eukaryota > Viridiplantae > Streptophyta > Magnoliopsida > Malpighiales > Euphorbiaceae > Euphorbia > Euphorbia schlechtendalii. The sequence continues at coordinate 6,260 of CATIWQ010223035.1, read as the reverse complement.
CTCCATCAATTATCAAAGCCTTAGTTATGGAAACATCTAGCTCAACATCAATTTTGAGAAATTCATTATGCTTTTTGGTAACCTCTCATAACTTTTTCTTTATAGCTTCCTCATCATACTCAGAGTCTATGTCAGAACTCAGATTCTTTACTAAATGAGGTGTAAGTCATGAAGAATTAGCTATAAAGTTTTCTTCTTCCACAACTACATCCTCTTTTTGTACATAGTTCACAGCGTTCAGGTTTGGTTGAGCGGAATTCTCATCATAATAACTATATTGAGCATAGTTCTTAGTTTGTGTCCTTCGATCAACTAAGGTTAAGATTGGTTGTTCAGAAGTGGAAGGAGGAACTTGGTCAGTATGTATAGAGGGTGAAGGGTTGGTATTTTGTATAGGGGAATTTTGGTTAGGATTTTGAGAAGTGGAAGAAGGGTCGGTGGAAGAAGTATCTACATTTTTTCAGGTTAGGAGGATGAAGAAGGGTTATTTTGAGTAGGAAAAAAGGATTTTAGTTAGAGATGGTTGTATTTGCTTTATCAAAAGGATCATCATTTATTTGGGTTAGAGATGGAAAAGGTGTAGGAGAAGATATATGAGAAAATGGTGAAGTTTGAGGAGTATATACCTGTGATGGTGAAGGTGGTGGAGAAGAATTGGTGGTTGATCCTAGACTATCATTGTTGGAATGTCTAGGTAACTCGGCGAACTAAGCTACTTCAGTTTTATCAGCAACATTGATATTAAATGCTGATGTTAATTGGTGGCCTCTGCATCCGCTTCCTTGGTAACACTTTCTTGCTTGATTGAGGCATTAACATTAACCTCGACAGCTAAAGCCTTTATAGCTTCACAAACTTCAATAGTCTTCCTTCTTCCAGTGCCTCTTCTTCTCTTGACTAACTCAAACTTAACCGTATCCTTCACTTATTCAATTGCTTCTTCTTCTTACTCTTGAGCTACTTTCTCATCTACCTTTTACCTTTTTGTAGCTTCCCTAATATCATCTTAGCTCTGTTGAACCCCCCCCCCCTCTTTATAAAAAAGAGTTACTTTATAGGCTTGACTTTCTTAAGGGTAGAAAGATCTGCCTATATTGTTTTATCATCCCTCGCCCTCTTCTTATGATTAATGATTTGCTTAATAGGAAAGTCATTATCATTGTCATCATCAACTATCACCACATCTTTCCCTACTGCATCATTTAGAGGAGTCATTCCCAGCATGGACTCGAATTCTTAATCCATGTCTTCTTGAGGAATATCCTCAGGAATGATGATTTCATCTCTAGAAGTCATCGTCTTCCTCTTCTTCTTCCCTTGGCTTACCTTCTTGTAGGGTAAAGGATTCTTGTTACACTTTAGCCTCAAGAGATCCTTGATCCCAATTGGTACAGTCATCACCGTAGGAAACTTCTTCAAAATATCCTTCAAATCTACTCCATATGCAGCATAAATTGTTGAAACTAAGCTACGATAATGCAAAAATTTAGTTACCTTTTGCATATGATTGATGATTAGTATGGGCCAATTAATCTACCTCCCTTTGACTATGTGGAAAGCAAACACCATTTAAACTTTGAGCAACTGGACAGAGATTCAATCTTTGGCACCATCACCTTAGTGATTATTCTCTGTGCTGCTCTTCCACACCATGACATGGAGGTTACCCTAATCTCTCTACTCACCTAGTCATCAAGGTGCTCAAAATATTGTGCGATAACTATCAAAGTTTTATCCCCTAATCTTCTCATATTTGTTCCTTTTAACTTCCTCCCCCCCTAAAAATTTTTCTTCCAACTTAGGGGTTATGGTGATAAACTTCTTGTCTACAGGACTTACTAACATATCTAGAACTCCCTCTACAACATGGAGATAGTTGTAAAAGTGATGCATTACGATTGAAATCGTTGGAAAATTTAGATAGAAAAGACATCTAAAGCTTTGCTACTTCATCCTTATGTTAAGATGCTCAACCATTGCTGTGTCAGCCACATTAACTGTATACTAAGACTTGACTTCCATTTTAGACTCAATATTCCATCCTACTCGAACATAGATTGTTCAATTGTTGAGAGATAACTGCTCTAAATTCTTAATATCAACATCAATGGTCTTCATTACATCTCTCGGAAGCATGATTCTTCCATCTTCTAAGGTCATTGATACCTTTGATTGATTTTCAAAGTTGGAAACCATTTAGATTGTTTGTTAAATTTTTCAAAAATTTGGGGCTTTAGGTTTTCTTTTTGAAAAGAAACTTTTTAGATTAAAAAATTGCAAATAAACCGATCCACTTCTTCAATTTCGCTTTTATAATTGAAATTTTTCTTTCTGCTATGTATTAGCTTTATACAGAATGTTCAAGATTAAAGGTGAGATTGAATATAGTTATGACCACCTTACTATTTTACCTTAAAATACTGTGTTTTGAAAAGGAATTGAAATGTGCTACAAGTACAATTAATACTTAAAATTTGAAAATCAAAATATGAACTTGTAAGAACGACAACCTTTTTTATCTAAATTAAGAAACTGAGTATAATACTTGTCACCTAATTAGATAACTTAGCATTTCTTATCGTCAGCATGATAAACCTGGTTATACCTTAGATTGGTTTTTTCATTCAAATTAATTACCTTAATAGGTTGAACAGGTTCCTTACAAGCGATTTGTTGAAGTTATTTGCTCGTTGTTCAATTGATGGAATATATTCCAATTTGACATCTACCCTTAGCATATGATCTCTTATGAAGTGATATCTTATATTGACATACTTCATCCTGCCATGTTGAACTGGATTTTTGGATAAATCTATAACACTCTTGTTAACATACATAACTTGGAGGCATTTAGACTTTATACCATAATCCTCAAGTTGCTGCTTATTCCACAACAGTTGTGATATACAACTCTCTGCTGCTATGTACTCTGCTTTTGCAGTGTTGAGTGAAACAAAAGTTTACTTCTTATCATACCATGAGACTAGACATTCTCCAAGGAAATGACTTCCATCAGTGGTGCATTTCCTATCAATCTTGAATCTTCCATAGTCGGCATATGTGAATCCTCTAAGAGTAAAATATGAGTTGTTTGGATATCACAATCGTGCATTGATAGATTGTTACAAATACCGGATAATTCTCTTAATAGTTGCTAAGTGAGATTCTAAGGGGTTATCTTGATAACGAGTATAATAACATACAGAGTATTAAATATCAAGCTTACTATCAGTCAAGTAAAGTAGAGTACGAATAATACCTTTGTAGAACTTGTTATCTACAAGCTTACCAACTTCATCCTTACTTAAGATTATATAGTGACCATTGTCAAATTCTTGAGCATTTCCTTGACATACTTTAATTGGCTGATGAAAATTCCATCATCGCTTTACTTTATTTGCAAACTAAGGCTCTGTTCTATACAACTTATTCAACAGCTCATTCAGTTCAGTTCAGTTCAGTTTCAGTTAAGTTTCAATTCAGTTTCAGTTTATATATTATTGTAAATATTATTAAAGTAAATATATATATATATATATATATATATATATATATATATATATATATATATATATATATATATATATATAATGAGAAAATAAAACAAAAATATTAATCATAAATAAAATAAATAGTAAGTAATAAAAATTATTTAAGAATATTATTAATAATATGTTAAAGTTTGATTATTTATGATCGTTAATAACGAATAACTTTGTTTGATAACAAATAAATAGACAAAATAAGTAATTTATAAAGTATTAAAAAGCATGTTCATTATAATGTAATTGAGAAATATTACAATATTATAATTCTTGTTTAGGTTAATTTTTCTAATCCATCTTCGTCCATGTCATCATTTTCACTATCCTCATCGACATGTTAGATATTGCTTTGGTTCATCTTCCAAATTTGTTGTATAATAGAATTCCGCACTACTAACAATATAATTGAGAAATATTACAATATTATAATTCATGGTTAGGTTAATTTTAATAATTCAATCTTCATCCATGTCGTTATTTTCATTATCCTCATCAACATGTTGGATATTGCTTTGGTTCATCTCCCAAATTTGTTGTACTTTAGAATTCAGCACTACTAAATTACTTTTTTCATTTTGTAGTCTTTTTAATTAAACTACATTTATCCCAAAGTAATATTACAAAGTGTGGTTTTTGTTAATACTAATCCAACAAAATATCATAATAAAATTTAAATAAACAAAAATGTAATATTATAAAGTTACAAGGTAATGTTATTATTATTGATAAAATAATTATTATTCAATTAAGTTTGAGTATTTTCAGTTTCAGAATAATAAGTTTCAGTTCAGTTTCAATATGTTCAGTTTCAGTTGAAAATAACAAAGCCTATATTTACTAAAATTCTATCCTTGTATCGTAAGAAAGATAATTTCTTCTTTTTATGAAAATCCCATGCTTGACTAGATTGGGCTTTTTGAGTTTAAATTTTGAGGTCTTCGAAGCAACATAGGTCTAAAAGAACTCACTTGTAAGATAAGTTTGATTTGATGTTGCTTAGTAGAAGTGTCTGTGGTTATGCTACAACTGGATGTGGATTCTATCTTGACTGTTAATGAGTCATTTAGTTATCCAATATATAGTTAATTGAGAAAATTAGTAATATTTGTATCCAAATGTACATACTGATATTACTGGGAACTTATAATTTCAGGTTAGGCGCAACCTTGATCAAGCAAAGACAATTCTTCAAGCTCTGATTAAGGTGCTATTCTGATTCAAGTTAATTGAATGTCTAGGAATTTTCAACAATTACCTTCTTACATTCATATTTTTGAGTTCAGCGAGAAGAAAAGAAAAGAGAAGCAATGGAGAATGAAGTGAGTCTCCAGAGGATCCAAATGAAGTACAAGGTATCTTATCTCTCTCAAATTGTCCAATGCATCATTTTTTATTCTTTATCCTTTCTAGGTTCTCTTTATTTTTGTTGGATCATGATTTTTCCCCTCAACTTTGTTTTACACGTGGTTTTATTCAGGAAGCTTCATTATTGTTACTAATTACTATTATTATTGTAGAAGAGTATGAGGACAAATTTTGATAATTCTACATTGTGGATCGCATAAGGGAACTATTGATTTTCATATACACTAACATTGAATCTGGAATAGAAAAAAAATAAATTTAAGTCCCAATATCACTCCTATAATTACTCTATTTTTACTTGGTAACACTCCCTTCTAGCTGGAACATGCATGATCGAATATAATATAGTGCAACCATACTTCTCGTTGAGGAATAAATGTTAGAAACCCCAATATTTGTGAGCTTTAAAAGGAATTGCAACTAATTAGACTTTGATCATGTCTGATTATGGTTGGTTAATTTTGAATCAATTACAACTCTACTTGTGAAGTAAAACTATTGTGATATTTTTGAAAATATGATGCACTGACAGATAGGGGGCATGGCAAAGTTTTAGAAAACTCTAAAATGTATAAATCATAGTAGTCAAAGGCGCGCCTAGGCTCTCGTGCGAGCCTTTGCGCCTTTAGGGGTTTTAGGCTAATTTTTGCACCTAGAGTGCCTCAAGGCGCGCCTAGGCAGCCAAAAAGCTCAAGGTTGAGTGCGCCTCAGCGCGTTGACTACTATGGTATAAATAACATAGATAATACATTTAATAGAAAACATTAATAATTTGAATTATCTAAACAACCAAAGTATCTTGTAATTATAGATAATACAAAAATGGCAATATTAACACAAATTTAAAAAAAAGACCAAATGCATCATTAGCTCTCCCACCTTTTGTTACTTCCAACTACTACCCCCTGATATTTGAAAAGGACTTCGTAGCATAGTTGTTAGAGGAGCTAGGCGCAAGAGAGCTAGCCTTGCTTGAAGGCGCGCCCGAAGTCAAGGCGAGCGTCTGAGGTACCTCAGGTTGCAAAAATTTACAAAAAATATTTTTCTTACAAAGTGAAGTTAGATGTAATAACATAACAAAAAAGAACTAAGAGAATTGTTAGAGGTACATATACATGTAAAATTGACATATTACATCAAGAATATATAGTCTTGAATTAATCCAACCTTAAAAATGAATTGAATCACGAATATCTACACTCTATTTCTTTTATTAAAACTCTTAAAATAGATGGAAAATATATTAAAGTAAGTTAAAACCATTAAATAGAATTGTTGGAGGTGTCTATATATATATATATATATATATATATATATATACATATATATACATATATATACATATATATA
>CATIWQ010223024.1:0-13226 GCA_949673415.1 Euphorbia schlechtendalii | reverse complement strand
AAAAAATATGAAAATTTTCAACCATATAATTTTTTTTACTTTAAATGTATATAATAAATATATTTTTAACATAATAATTATTATTTCGGGCCGGACGGGCCGGGCTTGGGTTTTATTATTAAAACCAAGCCCGGCATATATTTTACTCGGACCGGTTCGGGTTCGGGCCGGGTCGGGTCTAATCACCAATCACCTTATCCAAGCCCATCCCATGAAAAGCGGGTATGGACGGATTCCGCGGGTCAACGGGCTCGTGCCCAGGTCTAATAATATCCCAATATTTAAAACTCAAAAAGCTACTTCCTTCTGATCCAAATTCTTTAAAAGTCAAATAAACATATCTTTGAGTAAGCTAAACAAGAAAAGAAACATTTTTATCATATTTGGAAAATAATTTCCGGTCAAGTTTAGGAAGCTTTAAAGACCAAATATTCTATATGCAATATAAATATTTAATCACTAACGTATTTAGAAAAAATGATAAGGACAACCCTTCCCCTAAAAATCATGATGTCACTATCAAAAACATTAATTATTGCTAAAAATAAAAATAATTTAAAGTAATTATAAAAAAAATAATATAATGAAAAAGTGAAATAAAGCAAGGCGAGGAATATTATTAGAGCATTTTTATTTCACATTTAAATTGATAGAAAGAGGTTTATAGTCCACAATGTGATGCATGTTTCCTTATTGTTTTTTTAGCTGAATATTATAAAACAATTGTATATTAATATGGTATTTAATTATTGTTTCAGGTCAAGTTTATTGACTCATATTTTGATGCATGAATGTAGACTTCGAAAATAAAAGGCTAAATAAATACATTATCCCGGATTTGGTACAAAAAGTCACGCGCCATTCTGAATTTTTAAGTGTTACACCATATCTCTTAAAGTTGGAAACTGATACAAGTTGCTTCTTCAATAACATCATCACATGCTAGCTTCTTATTCGAGTGAAAAATTTCAGAAAACAACATTTTTGAAAAGTCAAACAAACAAAAAACTGACACAAATAATATTAGTGTTTTAAAAGATGCTAGGCATTAATCGGGTGGCTAGAGTCTCCGGGGATCTAGGCGGGGATTAATCGGGACCTAGACGGGGACTAGGCGGATTAGTATTTTAAAATATTTAATATTTATTAATGAATTAAAATAATAAATTTAACTAACACGTAAATTTTTATACAATAAAATTAAAAATTCATGTAACAACATTTTTTTGGACTTTAACGGTCTCTTTTTTAAGCTTTGACAATACTATTATAGGATTTGGCAACATGTTTATGGTCTTTGGCGACACTTTTCTGAGTTTTGATGACACATTCTACCTTGACCGCCCGATTATATAAAATCGAGGTGGTTTTTCAAAAAAACCCCGCCTTCACCGTCTTTTAAAACAGAGACTGATATTGAAGGGGGTAAATTATATCGATTTTGACAACTTTAAGGAGTAAATTGTAGTACTTCAAAGTTAAGGGTGACACTCGACTTTTTTTTATATAAAAAATTATTATGTCAAGGTTTAGGGTTACAATGTCATTTTTTATTTCTCTCTCTCAAGTATGAAACTGACACATGATATTCCGTGGAAAACTAGCGCAATTTTGCAAAGTTAAAAAAATTACTAAAATCTTTTCAAAATTTAAAGTAACAAAAGAAGTGGTAGAAACGGACGTAATCAACTGAAACAAAATATAATGCCCCAAAAATTGCCACAAAATGTATTATACTGCCAAAATTTTCAATTAACCACAGGTCAACAAATGTATACTTTCTACAGATTTCTTCACAATAAAAAAAGTTGTGACCATATGTATTTTGAATATTTGCCGTTTAATTAGTGTTGTATTGGCTGCAAAACTTACATTTAAAATTAGTTTTGTCTAATAATAAAACAATCTTAGCTATAATTACAAAAAGATTGGCAAGGTAGCTCTAACTTCTTTCATTTTCATGTCAAACATCGTTGTACGCAACTAATACATCATTTAACATTTTTAAAGTTTGAAGTTCCTCGTTCTCTAACACATGTATTTAATTAGTATAATATAGATATTTAAACTATATCATTATGTTTTAATTTTTAATTAATTATATGGCCCTCGTGATTTGAACAAGTCATATAGAATATGGCATTGTGCAGTAACGCTCATATAGCATTCTTACACGTGTCGATGCTACGAAGAATAAAAGTGTTGTAAAATAGAGTATATGAAATTTGGGAATTTATAACTGCATTATTTCCGGAATTTATTTTTTATTATATCATCTCAGAGCCAATAACAACAAATCAAAATCAATAACAATTATAATTAAAAGTAAACAAGTATGAAGTTAAATTCTTTTACATGTCGAAGAATAAATTGTTTTAGATAACAACTATGTAACATGATTCACAAATCGATTAACAAAAACAAGTATAAAATTACTAAAAACATTTACTCGAGTTAAAACACCGAAAAAAATCATCGCACATTACAAACAAACTAAACATTTATAATTCGAAAACCTTTAGGTCCCTTTTGTTTGCAGGATGTGCAAGAGAAAATATTGTGTAGGATAATAAAATATTTTCTCATGTTTGACTACATCGTTGTAATTTATTTTCTGATGTTTATTTACATCTTTGAAAAATATCTTCCTACCACAAATTTAAATATACAGTATCATATATTAACTTATATGTACATTTCTAATAATTATTTATATTTTGTATATTTTACAGTACATATATATCGTAAAATATACAAAATATAAATAATTATTATATAAAAAATAAATTATATTAAATATCGATTACATATTAATATAAAAATAAAAGCAAATGAAGGAGGTGAATGTGGTGGTGACGGTGGATGAAGTGGTAATGGGGGATGGAGGAAGTGGTGGTAATTATGATAGAGGAAGTGGTGGTGGTTGTGGTGGGGTGGAAGAGGTGGTGATGGTGGCGGTTGTGATGGTGTGGAGGAAGTAACAGATGTGTTGGTGTGTGTGGTGGAGATGTGGCAGCAGCAGGGTGGAGAAGGAGATGGTAATGGTGGCGGTAACAGAATGGAGGAAATGATAGATATGTTGGTTTAGGTGGTGATAGTGGTGTTCATGTGTAGATGGGTAGGTTGTGGTGATGATGGCGGCGGCGGCGGGGTAGAGGAGGTGGTGGTGGTGGTGAAGGTGGTTGTGATGATGATAGCGGAGTGGAGGAAGTAGTGGATATGTTGGTTTAGGTAGAAGAAGTTGTAGTAGTAATAGTAGAGGAATGTGAAATAGAAAAGTAAGAGAAAATATTTTTTCAACTTTTTAATGAAAAAATATTTTCCTATTTTTACACTACATTTTCATGTTGACTTGCACAATATTTTCTTTTAACTTATTTTCTATCAAATAAACGTTGAAAAATCCAGAAAATATTTTCCTCCTAAATGCATAATTAAATTAATTAATGGTAGTTAGGCATATTGCAATTCGCATTTATGAACACCAACCACATATTTTGAAATTCATTTATTTTGTATTGTGCGTGACTCTAAAACTTGGATAAAATAACAATTTTTTTTCTTATATGTGTTTCAAGTAGTCTTTCGAATCCTCTCAGTTTGGATGCAATGAAATAAATTATAACATTCTTGTACTTTTCGTTATGCTAGTTTGAAGAAAATTTTTGGTGCCATTTGGTCAAATCTAATGTGATTAAACAAAATTCAAATCATTTAATGTTACAGGTGAAAATTTGTAGTTTCAACTCTAAATTAGCTTATATCCAAGCATGTCCTCTCATCCGAGCCCAGGCCAAATAAGGATCATTTTGATTAAAAATTTCTTACATAAGATAATGACTTCTTGTAATTTTTTTTTATTTTAAGTTACAAATTTAATTCATTTACACTAAATTAAATTTTTAAAAACTTATATATAAACACAATAAAAAAATTTGATTCCCTTTTTGTTGTGAGCTTTAGACCGTCACACCCTTACCCTTTACCTATGCCTAGATTCGGTTATGCTTCTTCTCAATCCATGAAAAGAACACTTGATTTTAAGAGAAAACATTATTTTTACGTTGCAACAAGATTTATGTGCATATTGTTTAATGAACTTGCAATTTCATTTTGTTGATGAAATGCAATTAGAATAAGTTGTATTATCAATTATACAAATTTATTAGTATTTGTGTAGTTATTGATATGGTTATAAGTATAGTCACTATGCATTATAAAGTATTATTATCATCCACAAGTAGTGATTATAGATTGCACGACAGATATTGAACTATCGAAAAAGTAGTACATGCAAGATATAATTAATTACGACATATACTTGTATAAAAATATCATGTGTAGTATTATAATCCAAGTGGAGTGTTTTGAGGGAAAATAACAACAAATTAAGGAATAAAGATGCATCAAATATCATCGTTGAAATTACCTAATTTTTTTTGTGAGAAATTGAAACCTTTTACCATTATAATGGTCAAATTAAGGTGCTGATAGGTAAAGTGGGTTGTTTATTTGGAGTAATATTGAATTAAGGTGTAATATAATTTGACTTTCACAAACTCCACTAGAGTTGCATTTAGATCAATTTCAACTTGTTTCGAAGTCCATGGAATGATATACTATAATATCAAAAGAAATAATTAAACTAAGTGAATATTACAAATCAGAGCATATTAATCTACTTTAATAGGTTTAGAATTAATAAATTAAGAACCCTGCAAATCTTCATTGATTGCAAGCCTTTCTAAATAATATAGTAATATGTTCAAAGCATTATTATATGCACTAATTAATGTGCACGTAGTAGTCACTAAGTCTAGTTTTATACAACTAAGAATGCATATTTATTGAATTGAACTAGGTCAAACATATACAATTTTATTAGGTATATAATGATACAACGAAGAAGTTGAAATTTCATGGAGATCCAAATCGACATGTGTGAGGAATAATTGAAAAAAATACCCACGTGGACGAGGTTGGGGCGGTCTGTCCCGAATTTACGAATGAGATGAAGAGAGTGTTGATGGGAATGCTTATTATTAATCTTTTGTCATTTAGGTGTCTGTATACCGATATATCAACCTAGTTGGGAAATCTGCCTCGAAATTTTTTACCCTTCCCAACCTTTTTTCCTTTTGAGGAACACATTGTTCATCCAGGGATTTTAAAAAAAAAAAGGTGTCTGTATGCCGAGCTAAAAGGCAAGTTTGTATGCCATAGTCAAAGAGCTTGAAAAATATGCAACTCTCAAACGGTAGCCTTCCAAATTCAGACATGCTTTCAAAATGAATTGAAATTTTTTTTGACTAAAAGAATAATACCATAATCTTACACGCCTTAAATAAAATGTGAACAAGAATGAACTAAATTTCCTTACATATTGAAAATGTTAACCCTCCAAACTAGACTTTGTTTTCAAAATGAATTGAAATATTTTTTTTTAACCAAAGAATAATAGTCTATTAATGTTATCTTAATCTATTACAACTCTTTTCAAAGGTGGACAAGAATGAGTGAAATCACCCTACATATCAAAGAATATATTGTTACAGCAAGTAAATGTGAAATGATTCACATACCTATAAGCATAAACAACCCTAAAGAACATTTAAAAAACTACAAATGTCCCTTTACAATTATTCGAAATTAATTCTATAGATGTTAGAAAAATAACATCATTATTTAAAGCATTACACATAATAAGCAAAGAGGAATACACAAGTCTTCAGTTTCTTGATATGTCAGCTCCATACCCATACCCTAGAAGTCCAGTTGAGAACTTCAAGCCCACTTTACTTATAACTCACTTAAATTTAATTTACATTTTGCACTTTAAACCAACTATTTGACTAGCTCAATAGAAATTATTTTAAAAAATTTTCGACTCCATTTAACCTTCTATAATTTTTTCACTTTTAAGTTACAATTTATATGAATTATCATTTCTAAATTGTACGTGATATAATAATCAATTTTTCATGATTAATTGAACGGCTTCGGGCCTGAAAATATCTATACAGTCCAAGCCCTTAGATAAAGGTGTAACATAATAATTTGGGCTACCATTTTTTAGAAGTTGGCTCATTGTTCTTAACCCAAGAACATATCTACCACAAGTTTTCTTCTTTATTTTTAACTTTGTCTTCTTATTAAAATATATTACATTAAAATAAAATAACTAGCTCGGACATGTATTTAGAGGTATTTCACATTGGTTATAAATTGGTCAAATCAATTTATAAATGTTTTCAATTTACAAGCATTTTATTTTGAAGTGTTTTCATGGCTTAGAAGTTAGAAATTACAAGTTTAGCTTATTTATAAGTATTTTATAAATGCTTGGAATTTGTAAAAGAGTATTTCATTAAATTTTATATAACTAACAGTTTCTTTTCTCTACATATTTTTTTTGTCGTTCGTTAGTCATTTTACATATTTCAACCACAAATAAGATGGAAGAAACCCTCTGATTTAATGTTTATAAACCATAAGCTAAGAAGTATATAGGCAACGAAATCAGCTCCATATTTTCAAAAAAACAAAGAGAAGAAAACAATAAAAAGAATTAAATTGCAGTAAATAAATAAATAAGTAACGAAAAGTGAGCTAAAAAAACTCAGAACCCCTAAATTTGAATGGCAGTTAAAAGTCGTTAAAAGCCTACCAAAACTCTCCTTCCGTTTCTTCATGGTTACCGTTACACCTTCGAAAACAACACAGAATGAAAAAAAAAGAAAAACCAGAGCCATTCCCAATTTCTCAGAGAGCCAGAGAAAATTTTGGACTGGGAAACTTTCCTTTCTCCTTCCTCTCTTCTCTCTGCTCCTCCTCTTTCCCCCATTACCCAAATCCAATCCAACCAAATTACATGAATTTCGCTGTTTAATCCCTAAATTACTCGTCTTTCTTCTGTAATTGGAACAGATTCATTGTGCAGGAAGACAAATGTTCTTCAATTAATCCATTTTAATCTGTTTTCCTGCACTCTGTTTTCACTTTACTCTGTTTTTGCCTTAGATATGGACCTCAATGCCGTAATTTCCCTTTCGTTTGTCTTCTTTTTGATTCAATTGGATCCAATTTTCGCCGGAGATCCCTCTTATGTCCTCGCTTGTGGGGCTTCCGACGCCGGAACGGATGGTGATGGCCGGAAATGGGAACCTGATAAAAATTATGTGAAATCTTCTGGCAATTCGATTATTGCAACGGCTGATAGCCAGGATCCTTCTTTGCCGTCGGCGGTTCCGTACATGACGGCGAGGATTTTCACCTCTGCGTTTACGTATAATTTTCCGGTGCCGAAGAAGAGCCGGATTTGGGTCAGATTACATTTTTATCCAAATACTTATAGCTCTTTGGATCCAAAAAATTCGTATTTTGCTGTTTCCGCAAATAAATTGCAATTGATGAACAATTTCAGCGCATCAATTACTGCTCAAGCTCTTACAATGGCGTACATAATAAAGGAATACAGTCTTAATCCGGTTGATTCCGGCAACTTAGCCCTCACATTCACGCCGTCAAATAATCACAAGGATTCATACGCTTTTATTAACGGAATTGAAGTCATTCCGATGCCGGATATTTACAAGAGCGCCATAATGGTTGGTTTTAGCGACGAAACTGATGTTTCCGCTAATTCTCTCGAAACTCTGTACAGATTAAACGTCGGCGGACAGTATATTCCGGCGACGAACGATTCAGGCTTGACGCGAATTTGGTACGACGACACGCCGTATTTGTTCGGAGCGGCTGCCGGAATAACAAATCAAGCTAATAAATCAATCCAATATCCGACTAGCGATGTTCCTAAATCAATCGCGCCATTAGATGTTTACAAAACGGCGAGATCAATGGGGCCGGATAATAATGTGAACAAGAATTTCAATTTGACGTGGATATTCGAAATCGACGCTAATTTCACCTATCTTGTGAGACTCCATTTTTGCGACTTTCAGTTGCAGAAATCGAACCAGAGGGCTTTTGATATTTACATCAACAATCAGACGGCTGAGGCCGGTGCTGATGTGATCGGATGGTCAGGATCCGGCGGGGTTCCGGTGTACAAGGATTATACGGTTTATGCCGGTGATGTGGCCGGGGATGATGATGAACTGTGGGTGGCATTGCATCCTAGTGTTGATTTGAAGCCTGAATATTATGATGCAATTTTGAATGGATTGGAGATTTTTAAGCTCAATGATCCTAATGGGAATTTGGCCGGCCCGAACCCTATTCCGTCGCCAATGTTGGTCGCCGCGGAAGCGAAGAAGAGTTTTTCACCGTCGAGTTCTAATACGGGTCCAATTATCGGCTGCATTGCTGGTGGGTTTGCTGGTTTAGCTATAGCCTTTGTTATCTCGGTTTTTATCTCGAGGAAGAAGAGAGGCCTGACTGGAAGCCAATCCGGGAGTCATAATTGGTTGCCTCTCTACGGACATTCCCACACATCGACTAGCAAGTCAACGATCTCGGGTAAGGTCTCAATTCAAGTTTTCATGCGAAAATCGTGCTATGTTTTCTATACATACTACTTCCGCTTTTTAGCAGTCCTCTTATACATTTTACGTTTTTTTAATAAAATAATTAATTATTCAGTTACTAATATACCCTTAATGTCTTAATTTTCTGACCCAAACAGTGCATTTAATATTATGAAAAATATAAGGTTATACATGTAAGAAAGATGGAAAAAATCATGTAATTTTAAAATGAACTACTATTTTGAATATACATAGTTTAACTAAATGTACTACTAAAAAACGGAGGTAGTATTAAGTTTAATGCATAAGTAACTATCTAAACTTGTACTATACATCCTGTTGCTCCTGTCCCTGAATTTTCAAAATGGTACACCAGTTTGCCCTTGAACGTCAGGTTTCTGCTTTTTGTTGTTTTAACTTTGCAAAGATATCATTTTTTTTATTTTCTCTCTTCAATAAAAAGCTGACATATGACGTCTATTGGAGCAAATCGGTGCACTTTTTTAAAAGTTGAAAGAATGACTAGTTACTTTAAAAGTTTAGAGGGACAACTTATAGGACTAGTTCGGGTGGCTACTCATGCTTAATGCATGTATATTATATACAATTACATATGGGGTAAATGTGTGCCCAATTGTAGGGAAAAGCACGGCTAGTAGCCATCTCTCGTCGCTTGCGCAAGGTCTTTGTCGCCATTTCTCTCTCCCGGAGATCAAGCAGGCAACGAAGAATTTCGATGAGAACAACGTGATCGGAGTCGGAGGGTTCGGGAAGGTGTACAAAGGCGTCATCGATCAAGGCATGAAAGTCGCCATAAAGCGGTCAAACCCGTCTTCAGAACAAGGGGTCAATGAATTCCAAACCGAAATCGAAATGCTCTCCAAGCTAAGACACAAGCATCTAGTATCCTTGATCGGTTTCTGCGAGGAAGACGGCGAAATGGCTCTAGTTTACGACTACATGGCCAACGGAACGCTTCGAGAACACATCTACAAAGGGATCAAGCCGACTTGCACACTCAATTGGAGGCAAAGATTAGAAATTTGCATTGGTGCGGCAAGAGGGCTTCACTATCTTCACACGGGAGCCAAATACACCATTATCCATCGGGATGTAAAGACGACAAACATTTTACTGGACGACAAATGGGTAGCAAAGGTTTCCGATTTCGGCCTTTCGAAAACGGGCCCCAACCTTAACAACCAAAACCATGTTAGTACCGTCGTGAAAGGAAGTTTCGGGTATTTAGACCCCGAATACTTCAAAAGACAACAATTGACTGAGAAATCCGATGTTTACTCCTTTGGCGTCGTACTTTTCGAGGTGTTGTGTGCTAGGCCGGCGCTAAACCCGAACCTACCAAAAGAACAAGTTAGTCTTGCTGACTGGGCACTGCATTGTCAAAAGAAGGGGATTATTGAGGACCTTATCGATCAGCATATTAAGGCGGAAATACAGCCAGAGTGTTTGAAAAAATTCGCGGAAACGGCTGAGAAATGCTTGTCTGATCACGGGATATATCGTCCTTCGATGGGGGATGTGTTGTGGAATCTCGAGTTTTGTCTTCAGTTGCAGGATAATCCTGCTGGGGCGAAAAAAATAGCGGAGAGCAAAGCGAGTGACAACTATGAATTGCATAAACAAATGCTTACAATTGAAGAGGAAGAATCTGTAAGTGAAGATACTGATGGATTCAGCAACAGTGATATTTTTTCCCAGATAGTCAATCCTAGAGGAAGATAATTGAGGAAAAATTGATTGTACTGTTGTTTGTGTTGACTTGATTCTTTTAGCTATTCTATTTCTTTCTTTCTTTCTTTTGTTTATTTATTTTGGATTAATCGCAATTCCTTCCTCTTTAGGACTAAGAATTGTTTGTTAGGCACTTGAACCTGGGAATTTTTCTATGTAACTAAATGCTACGTATGTGTTCTCTCCTTTGCGGTTCAAGTTCTTGGTATGTATTGTTGTTGATTTGCATCAGTTTGTTTCTAAATGCATAAAAAAGTATGAATCTTTACTAAAGTATGCCGAAACAGAAAACTTCGGTTATATCACTTATGTCATACAATTTTTAAGGAGAAGTGGCTTTGTGTTCTCGTCATTAAATTTGAACACGACATGTCAGAGGATCGAACATTAACATAAGTCAATTAAACACGGAACCAAAAGTAAATTGCTTGCTTTGATCACTTAATGGTTGAATCTTTCTTCCAAAGATAATTTACAGCATGTCTTAAAACAAAAGCAGAAGACATGTATAGTCTTGATTAGTATGATATAAAAAATACAAATTCATTGCCTTTTTTCTGGCTGGCTACTCGTGTTTATGTTTGACAATATCAACTATAAAATCAATTCAAGGCTTTAGATTTGACTCCAATTTCCATTTTCAATGTAATGGGATCATGAAATCGAATCCTTTATAATTCATCTTTCCATCTTCATTTATCATAAATGTTAATATATTTTAACATGAAATCGATTCCTTTGTTCATCTTTCATCTTCACTTATCTTTCCATTTATTAGATTTCATGAATTAAGGAACAGAATTCATGCTAAAATATTTTTAGTTATCGGATAAAATATACTAGAAAACTAATAGAATCTATTATGGTGGACTGAAGTTTTGGAATGATCGTTGAAACTTATTTGATGGTTTTATCAATTTTTTTAATCAGATAAAATCAGAAGTAACAAAAACTTTGAATAAGAATTTATTGTGAAAATAAAATGAATTGTACTTATTTCTTGTCAATGCACC
Organism: Euphorbia schlechtendalii; assembly: GCA_949673415.1. Taxonomy (NCBI): domain Eukaryota; kingdom Viridiplantae; phylum Streptophyta; class Magnoliopsida; order Malpighiales; family Euphorbiaceae; genus Euphorbia; species Euphorbia schlechtendalii. The sequence continues at coordinate 1,975 of CATIWQ010223024.1, read as the reverse complement.
GATATTTATACAAAAACACGATGACTTTTCATTCAAACAACATGATTGTTCGTCCAAAAAATGAGTCAATTTGGTTAAAAAATATGACAGGTTGGATCCCAGCCAATGGCTGCCGTCCCTTGTACTGCAATAATATCCGAACAAGCGTACACTTTACACTTTTCCAACTTGTTCGACTAAGTAAACAATTATCCGCTCAGATTAAAATACTTACAATTCAAAACCCATATACTAAGGCTAATGGATTGGAGATGGCAATGTCAGCCTGGATTCTTTCATAAAAAAGTGGTTGTCTTGTCGCTTGATCCAAGTGAGTTGAATATTCAGTTGACACATCATCAGGTAATTCAACACCATAAAAAGTATCAGCAACAAGAATATGGAAATCACATAAAAGAAAAGCGCATGGACTTGGGATTCGTGCAACTGACTCTACAGAAGAATACTTTTTTCTAATATTCTACCATTTTACTTGCACTCCATCCACTATTCCCATTATACAGGTGCAGGCTGTATCGCGATTCGAGCAACACGACACGTGTCAACATCAGAGGTGGCAAAACAAAAACTGGAAAAATATCAGAAGGAACAATGGAAAAGGAATTACAGGTTCAAAATCAGAATTCACACCTCCCAGCGGTACGTCTTAACAAACAAAAAGGATTCATCAGCTCCGACGCCGGCCACACTTCCAACATATCCTTCATCGCAGTAGTTACCAACGTCAGCTCCGACGCCGGCGACACTACTCCGTTGAAATCCGTATCCGCAGTCCGCCATGCTCCACCTCGTCATCCTCCTCGCCCTTGGTCTCCGCCGTTTGCGGATCATCTTCAAAGAGAATATCGCAAGTTCCTTGTTCTTAGCCGCGACTTCCCGATAATGGCCGCCGTTCGATTCCAGCTTCCCGACGGTCTCTATGGACTGAACGATAGGACACTCCAGCCAGTTCAGAGCTTCCAGGTCTGTCTTAGCCTCGTCGGTTGAGAACGAGAAACAGTACGGCGGCGACAAATCGGTTTCCCGCGTGGATCCCGGCGGATTTATAAGATCGACGGTGCTCAATGCATCGTACAGCACCACCTGGTTTGTTAGGGATTGAATTTAACAAAGCTTTTTAGCTTGGAAATTAATTATACAAGAGAAGAGAACGAGAAATGACCTTTGGACATTTGCGTATTTTTCTGAATCCGTGCATGAAAATCACCTTTATCCACACAAAACAAAGAAAAAAAATTAACAAATATTTTCTGTTTGGTTGCCGAGAAAATAAGGAAAGAGTATAAAAGTTCTTTTTCTTAGCAACCAAACAGATGAAAAAGGAAGAACCAAAAATAAATCGAAGTAGGGGAAAAAGGATACCTGATTGAGCTGTTCTATGGTGAAACCTTCAGCATTTGGATTTTGCAGAAAATTTTCGTATTCCTCAAGAGTGAGGGATCTCTTTGGTCTCCCTCTTACCATTTTAACTGAGTGCTGCATAATGGAGTGTATTCTCAGCACTGTTTTAAAATTCTCCACCTAGATGTTATTTTGAGGATCGTCGCCTGGTTACGTCTAAACACTAGCGTCTAAGTCCGCCTAGGCCCCGATTAATCCCCGTCTAGGTTCCGATTCATCTTCGACCACCCGACTAACGCCTAGCGCTTTTTAAAACACTGATTCATAGTTTGTATGCTTTTAAGTTGATTTCAGAATTCATGTTTACCATTTACTAAATTGAAATCATTTAAAAAAAATGAATGGTTGGATGTACTATCATTTATTAAGTCCAATGAAATCATTAAAAGCCAAACTTGTCCGAAAAAACATATACTGCACCTTTAAAGTTGATTTCAGATTTCATGTTTATTATTTACTAAATTGAAATCATTTTGAATGGTTGGATGTACTATCTTTTATTAGGTCTAATGATTCATTAAAAGCCAAACTTGTAGCACCTAATTTTTTAAATGGCATTCTTGAACCTTAAACA
>CATIWQ010222974.1:0-16483 GCA_949673415.1 Euphorbia schlechtendalii | reverse complement strand
GTTATATATATATATATATATATATATATATATATATATATATATATATATATATATATATATATATATATATATATATATATCCATACTCCGACATAATGTGAGATAGATTTGACTTTGAATTATGCGACGTTCTTCATTCTTGGGCATAATAAAAATGTTAGAATCCAAATTTGTTTCTTATTTATGTTTTTAAAGGTTTCAATTTAATTAATTGTATGTTCAAAATTTACAAGTAATCATATACATTTCAAAATGCTGGTTCCCAAACACACATAAAATACAATGCAATAATTTCTATCTTTAGAGCTAATCATTTAGCAATATTTTGTGTCTAAGCATGTTCATTTCATGAACATGTTTCTTTAGCAGGAAACTCGAAACCAAAGCAATTAACGTATTCCATAGAATGTACTCAATTTACGAGGAGAGTTTTCTTTTAAGAAAAATCTTCTCTACAAAAAGCCTAACAAAAATTAAAGGTGAAATATATCGTTAACTTAGCAATAAATGCATGATGCCATTTTAACTTTTAAAAGTTAAGTCAAACTAACCAAGGTATCTGATCATTTTGCAAGTTAGAGAGGACATTAGAATTTTATTACCAAGTAAGGAGGATAACAATGTATTTAGCCAGAATAAAATAATAACGAGGATAACTTCATTATTTGTAAAATAAATTTGAAATATAAGTTGGGGGCTGGATAGCTTGTTATTGCTTTCTTGCAAAAAAAAGAAGGTTCATATTACAATCAACATCAAGGCATACAACATAACACAAAATTTCTTGTTATTTAAGTGTTAGGAAATAACCTATCCATTTATAACCGGGTTGTCGAGTCAATCGATCAGATTTAATTTGGAAAAATTGGACTAAAAATAAATATAAGGGCGGAATTATTTACTAATATTAAGGCTTAACATGTATATTTATCTACATAGTTACTAAACAGATATTTTTCAGTTGCTCTCTATACTAATGCATTCATACGGATTGAAAATTATCTTCTCTCAAAATATACTCCAAATCTTCTGTTATTTGCTGCATTCATGCAGAGGTCGTGATAAATATATTGATATCCGATAAATCGTGATTCAGTCTCAACGAGGTTGATTGTAAAATTGTGAAATTAGATTTTTATTGAAAGGAAAAAGTTTTTTCAATTAAAAAATGAAGTAAAATATTTGATTGGTTTAAATTAATAAAAAATCTGAAATAAGTCTCACTTCATTAGATAATTTCAATACCAACATACTATAATAGACAAAGTATTACCAAAATAAAAAAAGTATACTACAAAATTTTCATAAAGGATATACTCCTGACTCTTGACTTTCCTTTATAAAAACCCAATATATTTTCTTCCATGACTACATTTTATCCTAACAAATCAAGCAGAAATCTTAACTCCCAATAGTCTAAAAACTTGTCCAAAAAACACAGATTGCAAATGGGTTTCATCAAAAAGCCACATGTTGTATGCATTCCATTCCCAGCACAAGGACACATCAATCCGATGCTAAAGCTAGCCAAAATCCTTCACCAAACAAGCTTCCACGTCACTTTCATTAACACGGAATTCAACCACCAACGGCTCCTCAAATCTCGGGGGGCCGATTCCCTAAATGGCGTTGCGTCTTTCCAGTTCTGTAGTATTCCTGACGGACTTTCCTCGACGGACATAGATGCCACACAGGATATCCCGTCTCTGTGCGAATCTACCTCAAAAACTTGTTTGGGTCCGTTTAGAGATGTCCTAAACAAGATTAATGAGAGTCCCGATGTTCCGACAGTGAGTTGTATAATGTCAGATGGTATAATGAGCTTCAGTGTTGAAGCTGGTAATGAATTGGGTATTCCAGTTGTACTGTTTTGGACTAGTAGTGCTTGTGGTTTTCTTGGCCACTTTCTGTGTCAACAATTGATTGACAACGGTCTTATACCTCTCAAAGGTACAATTTCCGTAATTTTTGTATCAATAACTTTTCTTCAAATTAAATTGATAAACTTGAAGCATATATGTTTTCTGACCAGTGACAATTGTAAAAACAAATTAAGAGTAAGAAAACTGGAGTTTTTATTCAAATGGACTTATAAACATGTTTTAATTATTTAAAGTGTTTGGTAAAATAGTTAATACATAACTTAAAAATTTTAGAAACTTTGAAATGGCTAGGAGAAAAAAGTGGGAAGAGTTTATTTCGTCATAAATTACAAAAGCTTACTTGTAATTTACAAGAAGCCAAAATGAGATTTCTCAATTATTCATCCCAAACTCTTTCAAAAAAAAACATGCTTACAAGTTGTTTTCAGTTCAAAATTATGGTTGTGCATAATTTGATATATGTCTAGTATGTGATTGCTTTCTCACGTCGTTTTTTAGAAAAAATTTATTATCAAGGTTTTTTAGATTGCTTTCATGAAAAATTCTGAATATCAATACAAACAATATTTAGTTAATTAGTATTGAGAGTCAAAATCTTTTATCAATACTGAAATATATTAACTAATTGAAAGTTTGTAACCTAAATTTTTTTATCAGACACAAAAGCTTTTACACGACTTCGTTTCCATAATTAAAATTGTCCACATTGCAGTCAAATGTAATATCGTTTTTGAATTAAAGGGTTGTTTCTCCAAACTTATGACTTGTGACTTATAATTTAAAAGTGTTTTTTTAACTTTTAAGGAGTTTAAAAATAAGTAGTTAAGTGTTTCTATAAAACGATTTTTAAGTCATTAAAAGTGTTTCTCAAAATTGAATTTTAAGTCACTTTTAAGTTGTTGAATCTTGAAAAGACTATAAAGTATATGTTTTATAAAAGTATTGAATATAATATATGGGTAATATTGTAATTTGTTTGGTCAAAAAGTAGATTTGAAAAAAAATCATTTTTAAAAAGTAAGTATTACCTACTTCTTACTTTTTACTTAAAAGTAACTTTTTTAAGTTAAAAAAAGTTTAGAGAAACACTAAACTAACTAATTTTTAATTTAAAATTCTACTTTTAAACAAGTTTAACTAACTTTTAAGTTCAGAGAAACACCCTTCAAAACTTATCTTCTACAATAAATCTGACATTTTATGCAGTGTTGGGTCACCTTTACTAGCATGACGCTAGGATTTGTTTAATTAGGTAGGTGTCTCTTAGAATTGTGTCATTATTTCATGGTTTCATTTTGACATATTGATAGTTAATATCTTGTTGGTTAAAATTGGCAGATGAGAGTACGTTAACAAATGAATATCTAGATACAAAAATAGACTGGATACCAATAGAAGGCATACGCTTGAAGGACATTCCAAATTTCGTAAGAACCACTGATCCTCATGACATTGTGCTTAATTTCGCTTTACAAGAGATGGAAAGAGCAACAAAAGCTTCGGCTATAATCTTTAACACATTTGAAGCATTAGAGCATCAAGTTATAAATTATTTGTCTTCAATCCTGCCACCTGTTTACTCTATTGGACCTCTTCATCTCATGCTTAGTAAAGATGAACTTAAATCAATTGGATCCAATTTATGGAAAGAAGATTCCCAATGCCTCCATTGGCTTGATTCTAAATCCCCCAATTCAGTAGTTTATGTTAATTTTGGAAGCATAATTGTAATGACGAGTGATCAATTGAATGAATTTGCTTGGGGTTTAGCCATGAGTAAAAAAGACTTCTTGTGGGTTATTAGGCCAGATTTGGTCGCCGGAGACACTGCAATTCTCCCGCCGGAGCTTGTGTCGGAGACTAAAGATCGGAGCTATTTAACAAACTGGGTCCCGCAGGAACATGTGCTCAATCATCCAGCGGTTGGGGGATTTTTGACGCACTGTGGGTGGAATTCAACGACTGAGAGTTTGACCGGCGGGGTTCCAATGATTTGTTGGCCGTTCTTCTCCGAGCAGCACATGAACTGCCGGTTTTGTTGTACGGAATGGGGGTGGGGATGGAGATTGATAGTGACGTTAAAAGAAATGAGGTTGAGAGCCTTGTGGTTGAGTTAATGGAGGGGGAAAAAGGGAGGGAGATGAAGAAGAGAGCTTTGGAGTGGAAGCGGCTGGCCGAGGAGGCGGTGGAGCTGTCGTCGTCTCGCCGAAATTTGGATAAGTTGATTAATGATGTTCTTCTTTCTGGAATGTGTAGTGATTAATGTGTTGGGTTCAGTAATCAAGTTGATGTATTAATTAACTACATTTGTAATGCTTGCAAGGTAATCCTAATAGGTTTGAGTGTCATTGTCATAATATTTTTATAAGTAAAGTAGAAAAACATACTTGTGATTTCGATATTTTAAAATAGTGTTTGTAGAATTTAGGGTTTGTTTGGTTGCGGAATGATTATTCCGGAGAATAGGAGAAAAACGAATGATAAAAGGTAGAGTATTTGCCTAGAGCAGTCATTGGGATGGAAGAATAGTTATTCCTAACCATCATACAACTCATGAAATAGCTATTTCCTTCTCAAGAGGAGAATTAGCCATTTCATGAGTTGTATGAAAATTAGAAATAGTTATTCCATCCCAACAACAAGTTCTAAGTAAATATTTCACATTTTTTCATTCTTTTTTCTCTTATTTCAGGGAATAGTCATTTCACCAACAAAACAAGCCGTTAGTGTCTGGATATTAGACTATTGAGTAGTTAGAAAAGGAAAACTTAATTAATAGACTTCTGGGAATTTGATTTTTTTTTATTGAAAAGAGGGGCACCGGACTATGAGTAGTTGGTCTAAAATTTTAAACATGTTTATATTTAATTCAACCATTGATTTACTAGGAAAAATTGTATTAAAGAAATGTTTTACACATTACATGTTTTTTTAATCCTATTGTTATATCAATTGCAAAATTAATTGTTTATCATACGAACCTAATAAGTCCCGCCTAACGAACATATATTATTTATATATAAGCTCTAGCTTTTATTGTTGTGACCAAATTGTAAAGTGAGCTAGATAAAAAGAGATGACTAATAAATTATTAACCAAATTAATAATCTTACACTACTTTCCCTTTATAATTTCTTCAACCATGTCCATCAATTTTCTTCATTTTCAATTTCACAAATTCTATTTTAAGATTTATAATATTTTTGATTTAATAAACTTCCTCCTTTTTCATTCTTCGTATTAAATTCCCATAAAATAAAAATATTTTAACATTATTATATTAATTTATTTACATCATTTCTATTTTCTATAATCAAAATAATAACAAAAGATATAAATAAAAAATATATTAATACAAATCATTTTCAAAAACGAGGTTCTTCATTTTGAAAATATGTCATATGGGAAATGGTTTATCATAATAATTCCCTATATTTTCCCCATTTTTGGAGAATTCTCCGAAATGAGAAACAATTGAACTTTCAAAGAGCGAATCCAACATTATTCCATTTTTCCATTCTCCAAACCTCATTTTGTTGGATCTACAATGTTTTCTCTCAATTCATATTCCTTATATTTCAATTCTCAAAATAACATTCCTTTAAAATAACAAAGTTTTATTATTATCATATCAATTTTTACACATAAACACTAACATAAAACTAGGAGTAACAAAAGGTTATAAAAACAATCTGGCTACATGTGGTATAACCTTATTAGATGACAAAGCATTAAATTTTGAACTTTTTATTGGACTTTGTTTTTTTTGTAAAGTAAACGATAGTCTACCTTCATTAACATTGGATTAGTGATTATAGTGAAAAAATAAGAAAAAAACAAAGTTACAATAGAAGTAACCTTCACTAACAATAATGTAAAAAATGTCCACATAGGGTCTAAATAATTTTGTAAATTATTCGCATTAATTATCAAATAATTTATTCAGAGTCAACAATAGTATGATTATAAATTATTCAACATTTCTCTAACAATAAGGAAAAAGGGATAACATTATCGACTTTTTTTCTCAATAGTTGACATATTTTATAATTACAAACAGTTGATTCTAATTATTTTTAACATAACAATTATTGTTGAGTGGTGCTCTCCAACTTATGAGACCCACTATATATATATATAATTATAAAAAAAATAAAGAAAGAAGTCAAGGTCGGTAAAAATATAGGTGAAATGAGGCGGCAATATAGGTGAAATTGAAGACGTGATTGAAGGCAATACGCATCTTCAATTTTCTATAAATAGAGAGGTTTTCTGCCTCATTTAAACACAGAACAAAGAAAGGAAAACACAGATATATCAATATCTGTGTAGAGATTTTTAGAAAATGGGTTTCTAAAAATCAGAAAATAGTGAGGTTTTGGGAAACACCTGAGTGATACTATTTTGTAATAATATCTTTTGTACCTGCTATTGTTATAATAGTGGAAGAAAAAAATCGGAGTTTGTCCCGTGGTTTTTCCCTAACTTCAATTGGGGTTTTCACGTAAAATTTTTTGTGTTACTTTTTATATTCCGTTGCTATAATTTTTCTTATAATATTGTTATTAGTCCTTACATGTGGTACCAGAGCTACAAGGTTGATTTATCTGTAGAAATCATGGTTATATATTTCAAAAACATATATACCACGTCGACGAGAAAATTACGACGAATCCGGTGGTGCAGTCCATTCAAAAAACCGGTGTAGAATAGTATTTTGAGTGAATAGTAAAATAGTAACTCAAAGTTACTATTCACGTGAATCGGAAAACCAGTGTTTTTGAGTAACTCAAAGTTACTATTCACGTGAATCGTCGGTGTTTTTGAGTGAATAGTAAAATAGTAACTTTACTATTACGTGAATAGTAAAATAATAACTTTACTATTACATGAATAGTAAAATAGTAACTTTACTATTACATGAATAGTACATTTTTCATCAATTTCAAAGTTCAACATGGCTAATGACGGTGCAATGATCAAACTGACGGATTCAAATTATTCAATGTGGAAATCCAGAATGGAAGACTACCTCAATTGCAAAGATCTACACGATCCAATTGAAGGTGATGAGGCCAAGCCAAAAGAAATAAAAGATGAACAATGGAAAAAGTTGAAGAAGCAGACATTGGGTACAATACGCCAATGGATAGATGCTAGCCTGTACAACCATGTGAGAAATGAAACAGATCCCAAAGTTCTCTAGAAGAAGCTAGAAGATATGTACGAGGCTACAAATGCTCAAGCAAAAGTGTTCATGATTCGTAAAGTCATGAACTTAAAATTATCGGAGGGACGATCAATTACACAACACTTGAACAACTTTGAAGGGCTCGTATCAGAACTAGCAATTACCGGTATGTCTATGGATGATGAGATGCAAGCATCCCTTCTGTTGGGATCTCTACCTGATAGCTGGAATACTCTTGTTGTATCATTGAGTAATTCAGCTCCAAATGGTGTGGTGACTATTTCTATGGGAAAGAATAGACTACTCAATGAAAAAATTAGCATAAAGGATATTGCCAATACTAGTTCACAAGCCCTTGTCACAGAGAATAGGGGCCGAAGCCAGAGTATAGGTCATGGGAATGGAAAATCCAGAGATAGATCCAAGTCCCGAGAGAAGAGGTCATGTTATCACTGCGGAAAGCAAGGTCATCTCAAAAGAAACTATCGTTTCTTCAAACAGGAGAATGCAAAGCAAAACTAAGATAATGGCAAAAACACATCTGCTACAGTCTCAACTGAAGATGGAGAGGTGGCTTTAGTCTCTCATGATGCAGATTGTTATCACATTGGAGATGCAGAAACTGAGTGGATAGTTGACTCTAATGCTTCTCATACCATTGTGTTCCAAAAAGAGAATACTTCTCCACGTACAAAGCAAGCGATTATGGCATCATTAAAATGGGAAATAACAATGTTTCTCAAATGGTGGGCGTCGGTGATATCTGCGTGAAGATAAACATCGGGTGTACATTAACACTTAAAAATGTGCGGCATATTCCCGATCTTCGGTTAAACCTCTTATCTGTTAGTGTACTGGACAAAGAACGCTATCACCATCATACAGGTGATGGAGGTTGGAAACTCATCAAAGGATCATTGGTGGTGGCAAAAGGAAAATTATATTGCTCACTATACAAAACGCATGCGGTAATATGTGCTGGCCAACTGAATACAGTTGGAGATGAAGCTTCACCAAATTTGTGGCATAGACGGCTGGCGCATGTTAGTGAGAAAGGGTTGAATATTTTGGCTAAGAAGTCCCTCATCCCAATAGCCAAAGGTAAATTAACCCTTGTGATCACTATTTATTTGGGAAGCAACATCATGTTTCTTTTCATAAAAGTTTTAGAATGAGAGATAACAATTTAGAGTTGGTACACTCTGATGTATGTGGTTCCACGGAGATAGAATCAATTGGAGGAAAGAGATATTTTCTTACCTTCATTAATGATTTCTTAAGAAAGACATGGATATATTTGTTGCGCACAAAGGATCAAGTATTCAAGCACTTTCAAATATTTCATGCGATGGTGGAAAGGGAGACTGGAGTGGTGTTGAAATGTCTGTGCACAGATAATGGTGGTGAATATATCTCTAATGAGTTTAGATATTATTTTAGTCACCATGGTATCAGGCATGAAAAGACAGTTCCTGGTACACCTCAACAAAATGGAGTCGCTGAACTAATGAATCGCACCATTGTTGAAAGAGTCAGATCCGTGCTCAAAATGGCAAACTTACCTAAGTCATTTTGGGGAGAAGCTGCCAATACTGCTGTCTACCTGATCAACCGACTACCTTCAGCACTTTTGGATTTTGATATTCCAGAGAAGGTAGGGACAAGAAGAAACAACTCATACTCTCACCTAAGGGTATTTGGCTGTAAGGCATTTATGCATGTTATGAAGGAGAAGAGATTAAAGCTCGATGACAAGTCAATTCCTTGCACTTTTTTCTGTTATGGAGATGAAGAGTTTTGCTACAAACTATGGGATCTGGTGAAAAAGAAAATTGTGCGAAGCCGAGATGTAGTATTTCAAGAGAATGAGATCATTGATGATAGACCCACTAATGATGATGTTGTTGATATTACATCATGCAGCATTTAGAAAGAAGAATGCAACAATTAGAATCCGAAGAAGAAGAAGAGCCAGTTGTGGGGGATCAAGAGTCTATTGTAGATGATGATACAAATGAAGAAAGTATTGATCAGGGGGAGCCAGGGAACCCCGTTCAGTTGAGGAGGTCAACTAGAGAATGCCAACCATCTACAAAGTACTCTAGTTCTGATTATATCTTAGTCACTGATGAGGGGGAGCTAGAAAGCTTCCAAGATGTACAATCTTGTAGAGATAAAGATTGTTGGATGAAGGACATCCAAGAAGAGATTAATTCTTTGAAGAAGAATGATACGTATGAGTTGGTAAACTTCCAACAGGGAAGAGAACACTCAAGAATAAATGGGTGTACAAGTTAAAGAAAGACGATGTCAACTCAACGAGATATAAAGCTTGATTAGTCTTCAAAGGCTTTACTCAAAAGAAAGGTATTGACTTTGATGAGATTTTTTCACCAGTTGTGAAATGAGTTCTATTCGAGTTGTGCTAGGTCTTGTAGCCAACTTGAACCTTGAGCTAGAACAGCTTGATGTAAAAACTGCATTCTTGCATGGAGATCTAAAAGAAGAAATTTACATGGAACAACCAGAAGGTTTCGAGGTCAAGGGAAAGAAGGACATGGTTTGTCACTTGAAGAAAAGTTTGTATGGATTAAAACAAGCTCCATGACAATGGTATAAAAATTTTGATTCTTTCATGGTGAATCAAGGATACAACAGAACAGAGGCAGATCCATGTGTATATGTTGATGATATGTTGATCGTTGGACCAGATAAAAAATGATTAGCAAGTTGAAGGGTGATTTGTCTAAGGCGTTTAACATGAAGGATTTAGGACCGGCAAGGAGAATTCTCAGAATAGATATTACCCGAGATTGAAAGTCCTGCAAGTTATGGCTATCGCAAGAAAGATATATTGAACAAGTTTTAGATAGGTTTAATATGAAGAATGCCAAACCAGTAAGCACTCCACTTGCCGCTCACTTCAAGTTGAGTAAAATATCCTACCCCTCAATAGACAAAAATAAAGAAAATATGTCAAATATTCCATATTCTTCAGCGGTCGGGAGTTTGATGTATGCAATGGTATGTACGAGACTAGAAGTTGCTCATGCAGTTGGCATTGTGAGTCATTTTCTTTCAAATCCCCATAAGACACATTGGGAAGCTGTAAAATGGATCTTTAGCTACCTTAGAGGAACTTCAAAGTTGTGTTGAACTTTTAGAGATGGAAAGCTTACACTTGTTGGTTACACAGATGCAGATATGGCCGGTGATCTTGATGAAAGAAAATCTACATCATGTTACTTATTTACATTCTCAGGGGGAGCTATTTCATGGCAGTTGTGATTACAAAAATGTATTTCATTATCAACTACTGAAGTAGAGTATGTTGCAGCAACAGAAGCAGGAAATGAAATGCTTTGGTTAAAGCGATTCTTTCGAGAATTGGGTGTGCAACAAGAAGAATACATAGTTTATTGTGATAGTCAAAGTGCATTAGACTTGAGAAAGAACACTATGTATCATGCACGGATGAAACATATCGACGTAATATATCATTGGCTCATACTTGCTATTGAAGAAAAAGAGTTCAATTTGTAGAAGGTTCATACGGACAAAAATGTTGCTGATATGCTTACGAAGGTTGTTCCAAAAGATAAGTTCGATCAGTATATCAAAGCAATCGGGATGGGGAGTCCCACAATGTAGTCGGGAGGGGGAGAATTGTTGAGTGATGTCCCTCCAACTTGTGGGACCCAATATATATATAATTATAAAAAAAAGAAAGAAGTCAAGGGGGGCAAAAATATAGGTTAAATGGGGCGGCAATATAGGTGAAATTGAAGACGTGATTGAAGGCAATACGCGTCTTCAATTTCCTATAAATAGAGAGATTCTGCCTCATTTAAACGCAGAACAAAGAAAGGAAAACACAGATATATCAATATCTGTGTAGAGATTTTTAGAAAATGAGTTTCTAAAAATCAGGAAGAGAGAAAATAGTGAGGTTTTTGGGAAACACCTGAATGATACTATTTTGTAATAATCTCTTCTGTACCTGCTATTGTTATTATAGTGGAAGGAAAAAATTGGAGTTTGTCCCATGGTTTTTCCCTAACTTCAATTGGGGTTTCCATGTAAAAATCTTTGTATTCCTTTTTATATTCCGCTGCTATAATTTTTCTCGTAATATTGTTATTAGTCCTTACAAAAATCATGGTGGCTGGTGCAAGAAACTAACTAGAATGAGGGAGAACATGTGTTGGATAGTCAAATTAGGGTTCTTGACACATTAAATAGAGTGGGAAAAGATAAAGACATGGGGAAGTTGGGGTTTTTCTGAAAGGGGACGAGATACAAATATTGTAATTTTATTAAATAGTTAATTAAGCATTATTTGATAATTTTATATTACAATATGGTCCCCTTATGTGCAAAGGAGATAAATTGAGAACAAATAGAAATTTTGACCCTGATATTACCTAGAAATCAGTTTTATGGAACGAAATTCACTAATTGTCCCCAAGTATCCGTCCTTGAAAGTTTGATTTTTTGTAGTGTCAACATCAAGTAAGTTTCAATTTCACATTAGTTAATGGCAAATGAGTTTATTAAAATAACATAAAACAAGGCCTAATTCTGTAACATTGAGACTACACGGTAGCAATTGTCTGTTTGTATCCCTGTGTTCACAAAGTTCTTTCAGCCAAGAATAGTAGAAGATGTAATTGATTGCAATGGATGTTCATATTGTGATTATTATATATAATGTGAAATAGCAACATCTTTGTTGTAAGTTCCATGAAAAGTATTGATTTACATGGTTATGGAGCACTATATTTGGTATCTGCTTTCCTTCCTGTGAGCGGGCGACACAGAGCGATGGGTCGAGGCTGGACTGAGATGAGAGGCGCGATCCACCAGGGTGTTTAAGTAGAAAATAAAATGTACCTGGTCGAGACCCGGAAAGGTTTGAAAGAGAAAGCGAAGACATTTTAGATCGGTCAAACCCAAATCTGCTGTCTCTTAGTGTAGAGTCGCCACCTAGATTAGCTCTTTCCAGGAATTAAAGTCATGTGAGGCTTAACATCTGGGGCATGGCCCACTAAGACACAGAGATTCGGGTTCGGGATAAGTTGCTTATTTCTTATTGGATCACATTATTTTACATCTATAGAAAATCGTATTTCTTAATTGTGCATATTCGCACTTATGTCATTTTCGAATTATAATGTATGATTCAACATGTATGTGGAAAGCAGTAAATCCATACATAAAGCAGTAAATAAATACGGAAAAGTAAAGATTAAAAATTACATAACCTCGGGGGATGCAACCTCCCGCCTAATCTATTAATTACATTTCCTTAAAATATTTACAATACCCAAAGGAAAATAAAACCTAGGCATACATTTATCTTGCATCCACAAAGGTTAGCACATTGTATATAGCACAACATGAACATTTACACGTATGCCCGATTTGAATTATGTAAAGCTAGTGTGCTCTAATTAAAATATCAAAGGTTTAAAATTCTGGTTTTGAATAAAACCATTCATTTTATTATCACGTATGTTGCTTATTTTTAATGAGTGAAAATGCTCGCATGGCAAAGATGTGTAGTCTGTTATCTGGGAATAATTTTTATTCCCTTCGCTGGGGTAATCTAACATGAATTTTCTTAAATAGAAAAGAAGAAGCATAACTATTACATTGATATTTACATAATAGAATAAATCAAAATTATTCCTAGGTCATCATTTAGAATAAATTGAAACATCAAAAGAAACACGAGATAGAGGAACTCTATAAACTTAGAGGTTTACCCGTTCGGCTTGAATCCACTTCGGCGTATATGTATGATCCCTGGGAGCGTTCCTCATTCATTTTTCAGTTGTGTTTGTGTGGAAAATAAATGTTTATTTATCCAAAAGATAATCAGACTCTGGGTCTAAATTTGTTTTAGACCAGAGAATATCTGAGGATTTTAGAAGAAAAGGGAATGGAAAAAAGTTGACTTGAAAATTATAAGGTTCGAAATCCAAACGTGTTTTGGATCCGAATGTATTCAAAGGATTTTTGAAAGAAAATATTTTAGAGATTTTTCATGTTGTTCTTCTTGAGAAAATCTAACTTTTTTTGAAATTTTCGAGCCCCCTTCAATCCAAAAAAGACCCCGTATATATATGGTAAAAACCCTGGCTCATTGGAAATTCCAGCGAGCTCGCTGGAATTCCCAGCAAGGGGCTCGCTAGAAACCAACGAGCCGACCTACCGGGCTCGCCAGTCCAGCGAGCCCAGTCGACTGGGCCTTTTTATGTTTTTATTTTTTATTTATTTTATTGATTAAATTTTTAAAACTTTAAGTCCTTAACATAATTTGGCGACGAGGAACATTCCCATTCGAAGATCTTCAGATAATTTAAAATTGTGTAATTTAAGGATAAAAATATTGAAAAGTCATCATCATTGAATGCGTGAGCTGGTACAAAATCCCGTGCTCACACTTGTCATAATTTTTTTGAAGAAAAAGAGGTTAAATGTAAATTTTGGGCGTACATCACAATTATGTTAATGCATCTAACCACATATTATATAGAAGAGCGTGTCACAAATTGTGAATCGCCTAAATTGTTACAATATTGTCATATATGAAGGGTGGTCGGATTGATTAAGAAGTTCGAAGTTGAAAAATAAATAATCTTATTCATATTCTTAAAAACTAGCCAACAATGATAAATATTAGTTATAAACAAATCTTCATTTCCTCGAGTTCCCTCGAAAACAAACATGTTTCCTCTTTTCCAAATGTCCCATGCTATGGAGAACCAAACAACTATCGCAAATTCTTTTTTTATACCCGGTGAGTAAAAAGTCCTCCAAAGCACTAAAAGTCATAAGCTTGGCAGGAATATGGACCAAAACCCCAGCCATGCAAGAGCCTTACACCGAACACGCAACTGTCATGGCAAAAAAGCTAGATGTGTTCAAGGGACTCATCACTTTCTAGGCAAAATGGGCATGAATCTAGTAAGGATGCGCAACCCCTGCTAAAAAGGAACTCACGCTTCAGTAGCCTCTTATGGAACAAGAGACAAGTAAAGAAACCTACATGAGGAAGCATGAAAGTGTTCCAAATCAACTTGAAAGATGAAGAAGGGGCCGACCAGCTCCTACTTTCATAAAAACCAGTACAAAAAGAGGCTATCAAGAAATAATTTTTAGGTCCCATATTCCATAAAAAACGATCATGAGAGGGAGAGAAAGACAACGAGACCTATTGCTCAAGGGTGTCATCACTAAATAAGGGAGGGAAGATTGACGAGACATTCAAAATGATACCGAATCCAATTTGCTTCCACCTAGCTCCCAAAGATATTCGAAAATAACCTTTATGGGCTGATTTGATGCCCAAATATTGAGCCAAAATTTGGTAGAATTACCGTTTCCCAGCTGTACTCGAGTATTTGTAGTGAAAAAATCTCATTACACTTGATTCTGACAATAACTAAAAAACACATTTAACAAAATCGAGGATAACTTCAATCTATCATACTCATACAAATCCTACCAAGATGATAGCCCATGCCATTTAACATAGCAAACAACCCACAATGATCAATCGCCATCATTTCAAAGATGATAAAGCCATTTTAGTAAAAAAACTACAATTTGTGAGCTTGAAGTCTCGAATAAACAAACTGCCTAAGTGTTTCGATAAATTAATCATCCCCCAACTGACTTTACAAATGTCATTACTAGTATGATCACCCCTCCATAAAAAATTTCCTCATAATGCATACTAGTTTCTTATTCACTACTTCCGGTAATTTAAAAAGAGATAGCAAGTAAATCGGGATAGAAGATAGTACCAATTTGATCGAAACCTCACATCCCACGTAAGAGAGGCATCTACCCTTTCAACATGATAAACGATTCTGAAATTTTGTTATCAACACATCCCAACTTCCGTTGTTTAATCGCTTGTAACATTGAGGAATCCCAAGATAAGATACAAAAAATGTCTCAATCTTGCAGCCAAGCCTTGAAGCACATGAATGTAACGTAAAATTGTCTACATTAATTCCAAGAAGGGAGATCTTGAGGTAATTAATCCGTAAACCCAAGATTAGCTCAAAGTAACATAAAATTTTGATGAAAGTCGAAATGAGGGACATGTCCCTTCCCGAAAACTTGTATCAATTAGTTGCTTTAGACTCTCAAGTGCTAGAACGAAAATAAAAGGCGATAATGGGTCACCTTGTTTTACCCCCTATCAATGTTAATTGGATCACCCGGGCATCCATTGAGTAAAATGGACATTGGTGAGTTGTGGCGGTAACCCTTCAGCCACGAAATCTACTCGTGGCTAAATCTCATTTTAATTAGAATCGCATCAATATATGTCCATGAGACACTATCAAAAGCCTTGTGAAAGTCCAATTTCAGGACAAAATATGCATGACGTCTTTTATAGATGGAATGGAACACCTCTGACACCAAAAAGAAACATTCATGAATACTCATATCCTTGAGGAATGTAAATTGGTTCCCCGAAATCAGAGATAGCATTACTTTTTTTAAGTGAGAGGATAATAACTTCATGACCACCATGTAAACCCCATGAATCAAAGCTATTGGCCTGAAAATATGTATGACACAAGCCCCCGGTACATTTCGGATAAAAACTATGAAAGAAGCTTTTATCGAATTTAGCCAATACAATGACTCATGAAAATGATCAAATAGCTACATGAAGTCTCCTTTTAAGAATTCCCATGTATGTTTATAGAAGAAATGGTTAAAACCATCCATACTAGGCGACTTATTCTCATTATAAGAACACAAAGCTTCCCACACTTCTTTTACAGCAAAAGCCGACACCAAATTCCAATTTTGATTTTCTAAGACCCATGAGAACATGAGCTTACACAAAGAGAAAGGAAATAAAATAGGGGCTGCAAAAAGGTCAGTGTAATTATCATTAATTTCCAAAGAAACCATCCTTAAATCAAAACTGAGAGTGCCACTAGTCCAAAATGGGCTTTTCGAGATGGTTCTTTTAGGCTTTTCCGGATAGTTTTGAACCGTACACATAGGCTGCGATGTGATTAGTAGGGTACTAATCCGGATGGTTTAAAACCATTTGGAATAAGGAGCAATACGGACGGTTCTTAGTGAAGAACCGTCCGAAATGCCTATTAAAATTGATTTTTTTAGTTTTGTTATAGGGCGCAAAGAGCAATCCGGACGGTTCTTAATAAAGAACCATCCAGAATACTAGTAATACGAACGGTTCTTAATAAAGAACCGTCCGGAATACTTTTTTTTTCTTCATTGATACTTTTTCCTATAAAATTGGATTGAAGGGAGCCCCTCTGGTGTCATTTATCAATTACACATAGACAAATACTCCTACACTCAGTAGCTTAACATGAAGTGAAACAACATGAACAAACCAACA
>CATIWQ010222956.1:0-15876 GCA_949673415.1 Euphorbia schlechtendalii | reverse complement strand
TATATATATATTATTATTATTATTATTATTATTATTATTATTATAAAACTATACTAATTTAAAATACACAAAAATTATGCTACTATTTTATATATAATATTTGTAGGAAAATATAAGAGATTTAAGTATCGAAGGAGTTTTCAACCCTTCAACTTCATGTTCATGAATGAAATCTAGCTTAACAACTTCTTGAATGCAAGCATCAATCAAGTCAAGTTTCATGCAAATATCTTCATCCATAGGATATTTATCAGCTTAACCCATATTAAATTCAACATTATCGTCACCTATTTTTACTTAATTTTGCCTTCCAAAACATTGATCAATGCTTTGCCAGTATGCATAAAAGGTCTTCCTAAAATTATAGGACACTTTTCATCATATGCAAAATATAGCACAACAAAATCAGTTAGGAAAATAAATTTATCCACTTTAACTAGTACATCTTCTATTATGCCATAAGGACGTTTAATAGACTGGTTAGCCAATTGCAAGACCATATTTGCCCTTTTAACTTCATCATCAAGCTTTAACTCCTTGAAGATTGATAAAGGCATAAGATTCATACTAGCCCCAAGATCACATAAACATTTTGGAAAAGAAATGTTTCCAAGTTTACACTGAATTGTGAAACTTCCTGGATCTTTTAGCTTAGTGGGCATTGTAGAGGTTATTATTTTACTACAATCTTCAATTAAAGATACTTTTGAAATTCCTTCTAAACTACGCTTTCGAGATAAAAGTTCCTTGATAAACTTAGCATAGTTAGGAATTTGAGTTATGGCTTCAATAAATGAAAGATTTATTTCCAGGCCTTTGAGTTTGTTGATGAATTCAATGAATTGCTTATCCTCATTCTTTGTGGAAATGGTTGTTGAGGGGGTTTAACCTTTCTGGATTTAGGTTGTTCATCCGCTCATGCACTATTATCAGATTTACTCAGATATTCATCTGGCACTTCAACAACATCATTAGCAAGCATACCCGAACGATTTGGTTCGTCTAGTAATTTACCACTATGAAGGGCTATAGCATGCATATTTTCTTTAAGATTTCCTTCTATGTTACTAGGTAGATGGCCTTTCCCTCTAGATGGAATAACACTCGCTAATTGACCAACTTGTGTTTCCAAATTATGAATGGAAGATGATTGATTTTTAAAAATTTGATCCATCTTATTTTCTAACTTTTTGTAACATTCTTTCAACTCTGATTGTTTATTACAAACTCCCTCTAGAAACTTATCTATTTTACTTATTAACTGCCCTATTCTATCAGTACTTTGGTAATTCTTTTGTTGGTTATCACCATACTTCCAATTAAAATTTTTATAGCTATTTCCATTATTGTTATAAGAATTCCCTTCACTTTAAACATAACTTAATTACTCCCCTACACATGGGTTAAAGTTACAATCAAAAGCTGTATGTCCAATTTGACCACAATTTTCACATGTCAAAGGGTTATTTTTACTTACATGCATATTACCTATCTTGTTAGATAAAGAAGATATTTATGCTTGCATAATAGAAATAGAATCTAATTCATTGACCTTTTTAACTGAACTAGAAAATGTAGATGCAACATGTGAATGAGTAGGATTAGTAATACTTACTTGTGCTCTTTCCACTAGCCACATACTATTATTGCTTGCCATATCTTTCAAAAGTTCAAAAGCTTCTTGACTAGTTTTCTTCATAAGAGATCCCGCAGCCATAACATCAATTGCTCCTCTCATTGCATGATTTATTCCATTGTAGAAAGTTTGCCGAATAACATTCTAAGGTAAACCATGATGAGGACAAACTCGCTGAAGTTCATCAAAACGTTCCCAAGCTTTGTGTATGGATTCACTATCTGTCTGGTTAAAAGAAGTGATTTCTTTAATGAGTCTTGCGATTTTTGCTAAAGGGAAATATTTAGTCAGAAAGGCTTGGGCTAATTAGTTCCAAGTAGTGGTTGAATTTGGGGGTAATGAATTCAACCAAACTTTCACTTTATCACGGAGTGTAAATGGGAATAAGCAAAGTTTAACTGATTCTTCAAGAACATTGGCATTCTGAAAGTATCACAGACTTCTAAAAAGTTTGCAATGAGAGAATTCAGATTTTCATTGGGTAGACCATAATAATGCACATTGTTGCTAATCATTTGAATTAATGCTAGTTTTATTTCAAACTGATTCGCATCAATCGATGGTCTAGCAATTCCTTGATTGTTACCATTGATGGTCAGAATAACATAATCCATAAGCCTTGGTTAAGGTTGATCCTGGTTTGGATTTGGATTTTCAACTTGCTCTTGATCTTCAGCCATTCTTCTCTCTTATCTCTTATATTTTTATCTTCTTTTCCTACTAAATCGTTCTATCTCTTATTCAAAAGATGCCAAAATTTCTCCCGAACTACGCATACTTAGAATACACACGCTAGAAAGAAAACTCAATGAATAAGCAAGAAAAATATGTTAATAACAAGATAATATAAATAATAAAATAAATAAAAATAAAAATAAATTTAAATAACATGTAAAATATAATTGCCCATTTTCCAGAAATAAAATCTCTAGAACACAATTATCTTACCCGGAAATTTGATCCTTAGAACGCAATTGCCTTCCCCGGTAACGGTGCCAAAAACTTGTTCGCCAATTTTCTACTGATAAGTTTTATAATTTGTTTGCAAGAATTGGCTATTTATTAATGGTGCCAAAAACTTGTTCACGTAAAGTATATGTGTTGTCAGTACCTCTTATCAAATAGAAAAATGATGATATGTGCAAGTATACAGTTGCGATGCAGTTTTAAAAGATATCGAACCCACAGGGAATGAACCAAGTCTAAAGATCAATAAGAAATAGAGAATAAAGAAAATAAAATAGATTTGATATTTTTTATAGGAGGGTTAGAATGAAGAATGAGTAAATATAGATATGAAAGATTAGAGAATCTAAATATATAGATTTTTCCTACGAAATAAGGATAGCAGAGAAAACATGCAAGTTCAACAAAGATGTTACGATTCACTAAGCTAATCAAATTGACTCGTTTCAAAATACCTAGATGTTCAATTATTTGCTGCAGAGTAACACATGAAATAAATTTTCTAAATCTAGCGCAAACGAATTAAGATAATTATATAAACCTGGACAACTTCAATACTATGCTTAGTACGGGTTGCTCTCACATGGCCTCATTTAGCAAGTTACCATTCCAAAAATTATGGCTCACTAAATAGCATTATATTATAGATCCAGTGATTATACATGATATTGTTAACCCTGAAACTACTCTTAAAATTTACTCCAACCCATATAACTTGATTAATATAAAAGACTTAACACGAAATACGCATTTTGACACATAGACATATCATAAACTTTGAAATAGAAAGTATAAGTAGAAAGCAAAGTAAAGTTGTAAGGTATGCATGTGAAAGCTAAAGTTGATCAAACCGTATTCACTCTTTAATGGGAGTCGTCAATTCCTGCAATTCTTGCGTCTGCTTTGAATTCGGTCTCGGCCTATACAAAACCTCTGCTAGGATGTTATTCTTTGCGAATATCAAATAAATGAATATTGAAGAATGAAAAATTTTATTGATAAGTGATTTGCAAGTACACTTATATAACAATCGCTTGAGAATATAGAGAAATGTAGTGATCGAAACAAGGATTCGAATCACTTAAACATTTTCTTGCTACACTAATGAACATAGCGAATTCTCTATCTATACACACAATATATCTCTCTCATGCACTCTAATGTTTTCCCTCTGCTTGAATTGCACGAAATTGTAAGGTTTGGAGCCCTATTTATAGAGCTTGAAGGGTTGCGTCTATCCATACGAAGAGTCGTGTCCATTGGTGAATGATTGCATCACTTCATTGTGATTGGTTGAGAAGCTTCAACCTAATCCACAATGGATTGGCACCTTTTCATGATTGGTTGATTTCTGATAGGTGTCTATTTGTTGGTACTTGATGGCGGTTGATGGCGGTTGATCATCCTTATCTGGCAGTTGGTAGTTAAGAAGATTAAACCAAAAAATCATCCAAGTAACGACCACGATATACAAGTCACGACCCATGAATCTTTGATTGGTAGATTTCTATTTTCAAGAAGATCAAATTGCGACCGCGAATGATTATCGCAACAGTGATTGCATTTTTCTTCAGAATTCTCCTTGTAACTTCACCGATCTTTGACATCTTCGATCCTAAGCCAAATCTTTAAGTTCCACACATCTTTTTGCACCTTTTTCACTCTTTTTTCATAGAATTCCACTTTAGATCATTTTACTCCCAAGATTTACCTAGTATCTGCATTTGCATAAAATACAACTACATACTATGTGAAATCTTTTATATGAAGTATAAAAATGACTTAAACTATAGTGTTTAGTGTATAAAATTAATATGAAAATAAGTTTAATTATACACTTATCAGTGGTGAAAAAGGTCATATCTAATTATCATGTTCAAAGACTAAGAAGGATAGATATAAGAAGAGGTTTGCCAAGAAGAATGAGCCACTTGCTGCCACATAGAGTGATTCCAAGGAATCCTCATCCTCAGATGAAGAAGCTACAGTATCTACCAACCTTTATTTGATGGTGATTGAGAATGAAAGGGGCTCGAGCTCAACATCTACTTTTAAGAGTAACCAATCCACTATTGACTCTGAAGTTGAGCACAACAAAGGGAAAACCCCTCGAACAGAGGTACATACTGAAATCCCTTTTTCAATTGAAGAGTTCACCTAGGTACTCTTTAATGTTATGAAAATGACTAATAAGTTAGGGGAAAACATCAAGGAGCTAGTGAGGAGAAGTGAAGATCAAGAGAATACTATTGCTTCCTTATCTCTTGATATACACTTTCTTCAAGAAAAAGCTGAGTATCATGAATGTCATTACAGTAACCTCACTAACCGATTAGATGAGTTAACTGCTGAGATAATAGCTTTAAAGGAGAAATGGGTTCCTCCTCTAGCCAATAGTCCAACTCACAATTCTAAGAGGAAGAATTCCTCTAAAAAGAAGAAAGCGAGCCATCCTCAAGAAAAAGCGGCGTGTGACTTTTGTGGCAAAGCTGGATATGCTACAATTCTTTGTAGGTATAAAAATGGTTATTAATATGAGTATGACTAGTCCAATCTAAGTAATGCTAACAAAGGAGGACCCAGCTCAAAAGCATGGGTACCTAAGAAAATGTAATTGTTTTACAGGTGAGCTTAAGATCCGCTGATGACACTGGAATGTGGTATTTGGATAGCAGATGCTCTATGCATATAATGGGACATGGAAGTTAGTTAACCTCAATAGAGTATAAAAGAAATGGAAGTGTCAATTTCAGAGATATGTAAAAAGGCAAGATTATGGGTTATGGCACTATTGGTGTCCCTCTTTCAATCGAAGAGGTTTCTCTGGTCAAAGGACTCAAGTTCAACTTACTTAGTGTAGCCCAGGTTTGTCACAAAGGTAGGAAGGTTACGTTCGACTCAATAGGTTGCTTAGTTATTTAATATAAGGTTGACTCAACTATACTCTTTGCTCCTAGAATTAATAATGTGTATATGATTGATTTATCCCTAGGCTCCATTAATGTTTATCTTGCATCTAAGGAGGATAATTCATGGCTTTGGCAGAGAAGGTTGAGTCATATAAATATGAACATTATGTCCAAACTGGCAAAAAAGAAACTAGTTATGGGTTTACCCAGTATTACCTTTGAGAAGGATAAACTTCGCTCAGCATGCTAGCTTGGTAAGCAAGTTAAGAAATCATTTAAGTCAATTAACATAGTAGCTAAGTGATCATTGGAGCTCCTCCACCTAGATCTTTTCAAACTAGTTCAGCCTATGAGCATGGGTGGTAAGAGGTTCTCATTAGTGGTTGTGGATGACTTCATGAGATTCACTTGGGTAGTCTTGCTAACCTTTATATCTTTTGTCAAACTCAGTAATCAGATTATGAATGAACTAGGAACTAAAATTAGTAAAATCTGAACTGATAATGGACGTGAATTAAAGAATTTCCATTTTGAAGAATTCTGTTTAGCACATGGTATTGACAATGGCTATATCCATATTGAGTGATAACAATCTACCAAAGTACTTTTGGGGAGAAGTTGTTAACACAGCCTGTTATATCTTGAGTTGGGCTTTAATTCACCCAATTCTTGAGAAGATAACCTATGAGCTTTGGCTAGAGCGCAAGCCTAAGATTGGTCATCTCAGATCATTTGGCTGTAGGTGCTTTATTCTTAACACCAAGGAGCAACTAGGTAAGTCCTATCCAAAGGCTGGTGAAGGTATCTTTCTAGGATACTCAACTAACAATATGGCATATAGAATATATGTCAAAAGAACCGACCTATTAGAGGATTCTATGTGTGTAGATTTCGATGAAACTAACAATGTAAATAGAGGATAATCTGATGAAGATGAAGGAGTAACTCATTAAAAAATCAACTTAACATGCTACTCTTTGTGCTGCCTAACCCTGCACAAGAACCTGACGCTGAGGAAGTCAAAGAAGAGGATGATCTTTCTATCATCTTCAACGAACGTGAAGATCAACCTCATCCTTAAAAACTAGTTGCAGAACCTCTAGTAGAAAATTTGATTCTGCCAAGAGAGATTAGAATTCATCGCAATCATCCTCTCAAAAGTATTGTTGATAATGTTCATAATCAAGTAATGATAAGAGGTCAGCTCAACAAGATGATGAGCCATCTAGCTTTCATCTCATTGATTAAACTCAAGAAGTTCGAAGATGTAGAAGGTGATGATTATTGGATGATCATGATGCAAGAGGAGTTGGATCAGTTCAAGCTTAATGATGTTTGGGATCTAGTTCCAAAGCTCAAAGGAAAATTAATCATTGGCACCAAATTGGTTTTCAACATTAAGCTAGATGAAGAAGGCGTTTTTGTCAAGACCAAGGCCATGCTTGTTGCTCAAGGCTACAATCAGCAAGAAGGCATCGATTATGATGAAACTTATGCTCTTTTAACTCATCTTTAAGTACTTCGAATCCTATGTGCTTTCGCATCCCATATGAACTTCAAATTATTTCAAATGGATGTCAAAAGTACATTCCCGAATGGATTCATTGAAGAGGAAGTTTATGTTCACTAGCCTCTAGGCTTTGAAGATTCGAAGAATCCTAAGCATGTTTTCAAACTAAAGAAAGCTCTCTACGTATTAAAGTAGGCTCCAAAAGCTTTGTATGAGAGGCTGATAAATTTCCTTTTCAGCAAAGGCTATAAAAGAGGGAAAGTAGATACGAATATGTTTATCCGGCGAAGAAAAGAAAATGTGTTGCTAGACCAAATTTATGTTGATGACATCATTTTTGGAGCAACTGATGAGAAGTTGTGCAAGGAGTTTAGCAAGCAAATGAAAAGCGAATATGAAATGTCAATGATGGGAGAGCTCAAGTTTTTCCTTGGACTTTGATAAGTGTATAATTACACTTATTATCTTGATATTTTTAATCATAAATCGATATGGTTTAAAGTCATTTTATACTTCATATAATCGATTTCATGTGGTATGGGAGAAAAATGATCAAAGATGGAATTCTATGTAAAAAGAGTGAAAAAGGTACAAAAAGATGAGTGGAACACAAGGAATTGGCTTAGGATCGATGTTATCAAAGATCGACAAAGTTGCAAAGAAGAATCATGAAGAAAAGCACATTTCACAATTGTGACACCGATTCACGGTCGTGACGTGTCATCCTTCACAAACAGAAAGTTACAAATCAATGTTCACGATTGCGACATGTAAGTCACGCTCATGACTTGTGATGGTTTTTGGAAAACTATTCTCAACTACCAACCGTCGGATAAAAATGATCCACCGCCATCAACTATCAAACGAAAAGACAACTTTGAAACCAATCCAATCATGAAAAGGTGCCTATCCATTGTAGATTAGGATGAAACCTTGCATCCAATCACATTGAAGTGATGCAACCCTTCACCAAAGGACATGACTCTTTGTTTAGATAGACGCAACCCTTCACACTTAATAATAGGGTTAAAATCAACCATTTTCGAGGGATGGCATATGGAAACGAATAAAATGTATATGCATAGATAGAGAGTTAAAGTTATAGATTTCGCTAATTCAAAGTGTTAGTGAGAAAAATATATAAGTGATTCGATTCTTATTTCAATCACTAGATTTCTCCACAAATTAGAGCGATTGTTGTGTGAGTGTAATTACAAAGCACTTATCAATAAAAAGTTTATGTTCTTTAACATTCATTTGTTTGATATTAACAAAGAATAGCATCCTAACGGAGGTTCTGTACTAGTCAAGATCGAATTCAAAGTAGACGTAGGAATTGTGAGAATTGACGACTCCCATTTAAAGAGTGGATATGGTTTGATCAACTTTGGCTTTTCACTTACATACCTTACAACTTCACTTTGTTTTCTACTTATACTTTCTATTTCGAAATTTATGATATATCTATTTGTCACAATGAGTATTTCATCTTGCGTTATTTATATTAATGAAGTTATATGCTTTCGAATTAACTTTAAGAGTAGTTTCAGAGTTAACAAGACTTTGTATAATCACTGGATATGTGATTATAACACTGTTTAGTGAGCCAACATTTTTGGAGTGGTAACTTGCTAAATATGGCTATATGAGAGCGACCAAGTACTAGCATAGCATTATTGTTATCCAGGTTCTTAAAAGTGTCATAATTCGTTTACCCTAGATTTAGAAAAGTCATTTCACGTGTTGCTCTGCAGTGAATTATTAAATATTTGGGCATCTAGAACCGAGTTTGTTGAAGTTATCTAGTGTTTAAAACAAGTTTGATTACTTTACATGTTTTTCTGTACTATACTTGTTCTTAAGGAATATCTATATAGTTTACATCTTCTCTAATCTGTTCATGCTTCTGTCTATTCATTAGTCTATCATTCCAACCCAAGAATTTATCTTATTTCTTTTGTTCTATAACTCTAGTTAGTCCTTAGAACTGAATTCCTTACCTATGGGATCGATATCTTTTAAAACTACATTGCAACTATATACTTGCAGCTATCATCATTTTTCTATTTGATAATCGGTACTGACAACACCTGTTAATATTTAGAACTTTTATTTTATCAGTAGAAAAGTGGGGAACAAGTTTTTTGGCACTATTACCAAGGATAATCCTTTCAGAACGAGTATAACAAAAATCTTGCGAACAAGTTTTTGGCACCGTTACTAGGGAAAGTAGGTGCATTCTAGAGATCAAATTGCCAGAGAACGGGCAATTATATTTATGTGTCAAATAGATTTATTTATTTTTGGTTTTAAGTATTTATATTTTGATATTAACATATTTTTCTTGCTTATTCATTGAGTTTTCTTTCTAGCATATGAATGCCAAGTACGCGTAGTTTGGGAGAAAGTTTGGCATCTTTCAAATCAGAAATAGAAAATAGATAAATAAGAGACAAAGAAAAAGGATGGTTGACGAAGATCAACAAAATGATGATCAACCTCAACCAAAGCTCATGGATTATGTCATTCTGACCATCAATAGTAACAATCAGGAAATTGCTAGACCACCAATTAATGTAAATCAGTTTGAAATCAAGCCAGCATTGCTTTAAATGATCAACAATAATGTGCAATATTATGGTCTACCCAATGAAAATCCAAATGCTCACATTGCAAACTTTTTAGAAGTCTGCGATACTTTCAAAATGCACAATGTTCCTAATGAAGTAGTTAAACTTCGCTAATATTTCCATTTACGCTCCGTGGTAAAGCGAAAGTTTGGTTGAATTCATTACCCCCAAATTCAATCACCACTTGGAATCAATTAGCCCAAGCCTTTCCAACTAAATACTTCCCTTTAGCAAAAACCGCAAGACACATTAAAGAAACCACTTCCTTTACTCAGAAGGATAGTGAATCCTTGTACAAAGCTTGGGAACGTATAAGGAACTTTAGCAAGTTCATCCTCATCATGGTTTACCCTAGAATGTGATTCTATAAACTTTCTACAATGGAATAAATCATGCAACAAGAGGAGCAATTGATACTATGGCTGCAGGATCTCTTATGAAGAAAACTAGTCAAGAAGCTTTTGATCTTTTAGAAGATATGGCAAATAACAATAGTATGTGACCAATGGAGAGAGCACAAGTAATTAATACTAATCCTACTCATTTGCATTTTGCATCTACATCTTCTAGTTTGGTTAAAAAGGTCAATGAATTATACCCTATTTCTGTTACTTAAGCGCAAATATCTGCAGTATCTCATAAGATTGATAATATGCATATAAGTAAGATTAACCCTCTGACAAGTGGAAATTGTTGCTCTATGGTGAATTATTGAATATTTGGGCGTCTAGAACCAAGTTTGTTTAAGTTATCTAGTGTTTAAAACAACTTTTATTACTTTGCATGTTTTTCTCTAATATACTTGTTCTTAGGGAATATCTATATAGTTTACATCTTCTCTAATCTGTTCATGCATCAGTCTATCATTCGCACCCAACAATTACTCTTATTTCTTTTATTCTGTAACTCTAGTTGGTTCTTAGAACTGAATTCCTTCCATGTGGGATCGATATCTTTTAAAACTACATCACAATTGTATACTTGCAGTTATCATCATTTTTCTATTTGATAATCGGTACTAACAATACTTGTTCATATTTATAAGTTTTATTTTATCAGTAGAAAAGTGGGGAACAAGGTTTTTGGCACTATTACCAAGTATGAGCCTTTCGGAACGAGTATAACCAAAATCTTGCAACCAGACTTCAAATCAAGTAGAGTTAAGAAGGAATCTTCATCAGCCAAACAAAGTATGCCAAAGAAGTCTTGAATAATTTTGATATGGAGCATTTGAAGCCAATGTCCACTCCCATGGCCACTGATACTATCTTACATAAGGATGAAGCTAGTAAGCCGGTAGATAGTAAGTTCTACAGAGGTATTATCGATTCACTTCTTTATATAACTGCTAGTAGGCCAGACCTTCAATATGATGTGTACTATTACGCACGTTATCAACTTAACCCTAGAGAATCACACTTAGCAACTATTAAGAGAATTATCCAGTACTTGCAAGGTTCTCTTGATGTAGGTCTGTGGTATCCCAATAGCTCCGATTTCACTCCTAGATGATTCAGAGAAGCTGACTATAGCAAAGACAAGCTCATGAAGAAAAGAACAATAGGAGGATGCCATTTCCTTGGAGAATGCCTTGTCTCATGGTATAGAATGAAGCAAACTTCTATTGCACTGAGAACATGGCGGTAGGAAGTTGTGTTGCACAACTACTATGGATTAAGTAGCAACTAGAGGATTATGGTATATAGTAAAAATGCCTTGAAGTTATGTGTGATAACAAAAGAGCAATTAACCTATCCAAGAATCTATTTCAACATGGCAAGATGAAGCATGTTAATATAAGACATCACTTCATAAGGGATCGTGTGCTAAGGGGAGATGTCAAACTTGAGTATGTTCATTCAGAGGAATATCGAGCTGACATATTCACCAAACCATTGGCCAAGGAGTAATTCAATGTTCTAAGGTAACTTATTGGAATGGCAAACTCCATATGAAGAAAAGTCAAGAAATTTGGCTAATTGTTGGAAATCAAATCTTTACTCAATCGAATGAGGTAACACGTATTTAACACCGTTTGTATTTTAAAGTAAAGCTATGAACTTCAGTTTCATGGTTAAAAATAAAAAAAACCCAAGTTGTTCAAAAGGTGTTTTTGAATTGGAATCGTCTAATGCTAAACTCATCATTTTACTACATTGGTTAATTAAGTGTTAATTTTGGTGTTGATTTTGATCTTATGTTTTGCGTGCGCCACCTATTATTGTAAGATGAAAATTATCTATAAAAGCTGTGTTGTGACGAAGAGAGAGGGTACTTGTATTTCTAAAATCTCAATCATTTTAACTATAAAAGAACCCTAAATTCTCTTCTCTCAAATTCCTTTCTCATCTCAAATGGCGATTACCAAAAGAAACTTTATCCTTCAAAGCAATTCTAAGAGGAGCATCTATGTGAATCCTGAAGGAAAGCAAGAGAAGATTACATACCCCATTAGAATAGTCTTCACTAAGGTGGAATGGGGTCAAACCTAGATTGTGGCCCTGTTTATGAAATGGACTCTGAAGGATTGTTGAGAAACAGGATCCTTCATAAGGTAATCAAGCAGCAAGACGTGAGTCAATTTCTGCAATTGGAAGGTCCAGCCATTACTTAGTTAGTCAGAAGCTTCTTCGAGAATCTTTATACCATTCAAGGGTATAATGATGTACTCTTCATGGAAATTGAAGGGAACTCCCACCTCATCCACTCAAGGCTATTAGGAAGTATTCTCAATTTGTCATGCAAGGGAACCCAGTTTAGGAAGAATGTAGATAAGGATGTTGTGGCAGTTCCTGAAGATTGGGAACTCCCAATCGATTATGGATCTAGTGATATTGCTGCCTCTATAATGAGTTGGGTAGATATGGCTTAGCATGAGCTCATTGTGAAGTTGCTACTACCAAAGATGGGATCTCTCACCAGTTGTACCAATCTCGAGAGGTGTGTGGTTTACCATATGGTAGAAGGTAAGAAACTGAACTAGCTAGTAATGATTCTTCATCACTTGACCAAAGTTACTACCATCTACAATTACAGTTATTTGATCACAGCTATGAGCGGACGATGTTTTTTAGACCCGCGAGGATGCTACGAGGCGTCGGTGCCGTGAGATAGGGCGTGGGGGTTTCAAGGAGAAAACCAAACAAGAAAGAAAAGATTTGAAAGACTCGAGGACTAAACCACTCTCCTACGTTGTTACAGAGTTGCCACCCGGATCAGCTCATTTGAGAAATTCGGTACAGCCTAGATCTGTTAAGCCTAAATCGCAAGTAATAAAGAGATTTGGGTCTGGATTAGTTACCTACTTCATCGTTATTTAAGTTTTAATTACAAGAAAACAACCACATTTAAGACATTTCATTTTATTTCTTGTCATTTTTTGTTTACATTGGAGTTAGACATACACATGTAGAAAGTGATAAAGAAAGTAAATACGGGGCTTCTAACCTAAAGGGGGGTGGGGTAAGTAATAATACAAATCGGGTGTGAGCACGGGATTCCTGGTCTCTCTCACAAAGTGATGATGGGAAATATTTTAACTTGCCTCTTTTGTTTTAGTGATCCACTTTGAAGTTACGAGGTGTTTGGAGGAGATCCTTGGTCTTTTGAAGGTCAAAACCAAGCCAAAACTGTTCAAAACTAACCCAAAATCAGCCCAAAAAAATAATAAAAAAGTTTGAAAAATAGTTAAATAATTAAATTAATTAAAAATAATATCAATTAAAATTTTAAAAAATAATATTTTTTTAACCACCCATCCCGGTCAAACCGGCCCAAACTGGTCTGATTTTCGGATCAGCTCGGTATTGGTCGGCATCGCCGGGACCGGCTTTGCCTATACATGTCAGTCCCGACTTGCATAGGCATGTGGGTTCCGGCTGTGGCCGGCCCTTTTGGGGGACTGGAACTTGTCCCAACTATTTGGACTGGTAAAAAATTTCTTGCTGGCTACTTCACATTTTTATTTCCTTTTTGCCCTTAACTTTAATTTTTTTATCTCAAAAATACCCCCCCTTCCTCATATAATTACATTTTTTACCTACCCCCTATAGAAACCAAAAAATTATATTTTTGGTGCAGGGCTTACCTTTTTGGGAAATTTCCTTTGTGAGAGAAAGTTATAGAGAGAGAAATTAGGGACTTTTTGGGAAAAAAGTTAGGAAACTCTCATACTTTCACTTTCCAAAGCTTTCTCTCTAAAATTCCCTCTTCCTTTCGGGTTTGAGTTAGAAACTGAAAAATCTAACTCTCGGGTTTTTTCCTATTCCCCTCACTAAAAAACCTTTTTTTTTCACCGAATCTACTACAAAAAGACTTCGGGATCTCATTCTTCGGCGTTTCTGGCTCCAAAACTTGCGGGTTCATGTCGGATGGATAAGATTCTAAGCTTTTGAAGACTCTTTGGCGTGATTTTGTGTTTTATTTCTGTCATTTTTGTATTTTCGGCCTAGTTTGTTTATTTTCCTACTCTGTATTGCTATTTTAGGCCCCACACGATGGGAAATCCACATTTGTGCCGTGATTAAATCTTAAATAATAAAATTGATAAATTGAGTCTAAAATCAATTATTTTTCGATAAAAGCACACGAGGAACCTGAATTCCCTATTTTAAAATTCATTAGCGTGCGATTCACCCTAATCTAACTTATTGGAATGACTAATTGTGCCTTGTTTGGTTAACTAACTATGTCATGATGTTGTAACATATTTCGTGATAACCTTTGTGGATGTAGTTAGTCTAGGATAAATGTATGTTAGAGACTTATTTCCCTTCAGGTATTGTAATTGTAAATAAAAATGTATTTGTAGATCATTTATATTTAAGACAATTTGTATATTACCCCTGATTTGTATTATTATTTACACTACCCCTTTTTAGGTTAGAAGCCTCGTATTTACTTTATTTATCACTTTCATTATTTTTTACCGCTTTATCGCTTTCTACATGTGTATATCTAACTCCAATATAAACAAAAAATGACTAGAAATAAATAGAAATGTCTTAAAGGTGGTCGTTTGCTTGTAATTAAAAACTCAAATAATGATGAAGTAGGTAACTTATCTGGACCCAAATCTCTTTACTACGTGCAGCTTAGGCTTAATGGATCTAGGCTGTACCGAATTTCCCAAAAGAGCTGATCCGGGTGGTGACTCTGTAACAACGTAGGTAAGAGGTTTAGGCCTTGAGTCTTTCAAAGATTTTCTCATCTCATTTCATGTTTTCCTAAAACCCCCACACCCCATCTCATAGGGTCGGAACCTCATGGTGACCTTGCTAGTCCAAAAATGTCATTCGCACAGAGTGGCGACTCCATTGGGGATCGTTTTATTTTTAAAGTTAAAAGTTTGAAAGACTTTGATGAGTAATGAAAAATCGTTAAATGAGTTTTTTCCAGCTTTAAAATATTTCAAACAAAAGCATATGCATTAAACGGATTAGCCATTAAGGTAAGGAGCCCCATTTTGATCATGAAGCCATAAATGTATCACTTGTGACCTCATGGGGATAGAGGATACCTAGTGTGTGGATCACTTATTACCATATTGCATGTACATCCCTTGTTCGCACCTATTTGGGGAGAGGCTTGGAGTGTATCATAGTGCAACAAGAACCTTCTACATCAACAACCTTGGGACCAAACTCATATAGCATCACCATAGTAACTTCCCTTAGGTATACCAAAACGTCTCTATGTGCATCGTGCAGGTTGGCTCCTTGACACCCTCGTGGTGTGAAGATGACCCAAGCTTAGATTTAGAAGTCGAACCCTTTATTCCATGGAAGGGGTATGGTTGGAAGAATTGTGTAATTGCGTGCATGCTACTGTTCGCAAGGTTTTGAGTCTAATAACTCCTACGATTTTTTTTATTTACTAATGAAGACAAAAACCTTATCTCCCACTTTTCTACGGATAAGATATAAGTTCAAAATACGAATAGTTGTTGTTAGTACCACTTATCTAAACAGAAAAATGGTGACCAATGCAAGTATACAATTACGATGTAGTTTTATAAGATATCGATCCCATAGGGAAGGACTAGCTCTAAAGATCAACAAGAAAAAATGAATAAAGAAAATAAAATATTTTTGGATTTTAGTTGGGAGGATTAGAATGAAGAATGGATAGATATATGTATGGAAGACTAGAGATTCAAAATATATAGAGTCTTCCTACGAAATAAGTATAGCAAAGAAAAGATGCAAGTTCGACAAAGTTATTACG
>CATIWQ010222900.1:0-22622 GCA_949673415.1 Euphorbia schlechtendalii | reverse complement strand
TATTTAAATAAATTTAACATTTCTACATTTTAATCATATTATTTAAGAATTATTCATCAAATTTTGAGTAATTTTTGAAAAATTATTCATTTTTATTGTGATTTTTTAAAAGGTTACCATCACATTTTAATTGAAAAAAATATTTATATTCTTTAAAAATTCTAACGTTTATCAATAAGATGTGTTGTATTATTATTAACTATACAGTAAAATTTCAATTCATTGTAAACAAGATTATAACATAATTTAAAATTAAAAATCATGTTTTTGCTAATTTTTGAAATTATAAGCACCCTTTTGAATAATAAAATTTCACAAAAATCTTTTTGTAAACCAATCAAATCACAGAGCATGCATATCAAGTTTACCCTTTGTTACTTAGAACTAAGAAACTTGTAAGCAATAAATAATTACCAACACTGTAATTCTTTGAACAATAAAAATTGGGTAAATAATTATAACCTCCTCGTGTTTTGAACAAATACACCAGCACCTTCCTGTGTTTTGAAAAATAATTTACGTCTTCTTATGTTTTATCTTTTTCATACTACAACCTCCTTGTGTTTGATATTATCTCATTTTATATAAAACTATTTAACATAGTATATGTTTATGAATAAAAATTGATCCTATATATCATATTTTAATATGTTATGGATTAAAATTGCTCAAAAAGATTATTTATTGTTATTTTATCTAATGAAATTATACATTGAAAATTATAAAAATGTCTTACAAATTGTCAAAAATATACTTTTTATTATTACAAACTTCATAATACAAACAAAATAAAACTAAATACACTAACAAATACTTATTATGTTAAGAATTTTGATGGAAATAAACATAATTAAAGATGTGAGGAGGTTACAGTATGAAAATAGCAAAATGTAAGAATGTTATAATTATTTTTCATAACATAAGAAGGTAGTAATGTATTTTGTCAAAACATGGAAATGTTATAATTATTTAGCTATAAAAATAAGAACCTAATGTATTCAATGTCCCATTGCCTTAATTAAATATCAGCCCAATCTACCAGAATTATATATTATATCCCCATTTCCACGTCCCATTGAATTAATGTTATTAATGTTATACCGTATCACCCGATTGAACAAATAAAATCGTATCGTTATATATTTCGGTACAGTTATTTCTTAATACCGATATATAAAAAGTATGAATATAAGGTGTTCAAATTATAAAAATTGATGCAATAATAATCTAAAATGTATTTTCATGACATAATTATAATGGTATAAAATGAAATAACATAGTTTCTTATATTTATTTGATTACTGATCGTACCGGTAATACCGCTAACCAGTAACTGCACTAATTTAATATCCAATATGATTATGAAAATATTACCCCAAAATGTCCTCTTGTATTTATTTTATTAGTTTTTTTAATTTTTCTCTCATATTTTTCATCTTTTAAAAGTGTTGCTCAACGGTTTTTTAATAAATGATAGAGAAGAGGACAGGGAAATGAGGACACGAGATTTGATTCCCAATCCACTCGAGAGGAATTCGTTGAGGGCGTAACAACCTTACTAACAGAGACCACGTGGCTAGCCAATCATCACTTCATTACCACTTCTCGTCAAAGACTCACCCTATAAATACTCAAGACTAAAGAGGTTTACGACTAACTATATTTGTTCTTAAGGCGGTCTGGATCAAGTTTGGGCCAGGCTTAATCGGTTTTGCATAAAAAAATAGGAATTTTTAGGTAAATGCCTATGGTTGTAATATATAAATTTCACACAAACTTTTATCAAATTACAAAAATATCCCTTTCAAGTTTCAAATTAACATTATTATGTAGTAATTGTTTCAAATATTCATTTTTACGTTCTAGATACATAACTGGTATATATCAGTGATATAACAGATGTGTTAAAACAATTTATAATAGATATATAACAAATATATACTAGAGCGTAAAAATGTAAAATTAAAACATAAGAGATATAAAAAAGTAAAATGAATTTTTAAGATTATATTTTCGTAAATAGTAAATCAAAACAATATCAAAATTCACAATTTCCCTGAAAAATAGTATCTAAAGCACAGCTAATCCACACTTTAATTTTTTAAGTTCAAGCCAAACTTACAAGACATTTCCAAAATATAGTCTATGGCCTATAATTTTTTTTCTTTAAATTATGCATCTACATGTAATTATATTTTTTAAAAAATTCAAGGATATTCACCGGTGGATTAGCTATATTCTTTAATTTGAATTTTTTAATATGTATGTGGGTCAAAATTCCAATAAATTAAAATGTCGAAATTCAGTTTATCAAAACAAATATATGTCAAAATCGAATGCACTTATTAAACACATACACATATATATGTACACATGCGAGCGCACTCATATATGTAAGATGTTCATCGAGCCATTGTTTATAAAAAATAAACTCCAAACCCGGTTCATAGAAACAAACTCGGGCCAGAATGGGCAGGTAGTCCAACTCATGAAAAGGTCTATGATTACGGTCATGTTCTCTTCAACTTCTGAAAGCTAAACTGAACTGAACTTATTTCAGTGTAAATTTATACCTACATATAGTTGAACTTAACTTAACTGAGACCTTGTTTTCTTCAATTACAATTCAATTGAATTCGTTTAAGTTTAGTTAAGTTAAGTTCAACTACGTATTGTTATAAATTTACACTGAAATAAGTTAAGTTAATTTCAGTTCAGTTCAGCTTTTAAAAGTTGAAGAGAACATGACCTTAAATGAATTGAACTTACCTGAACTGAACTTAATTGAATCGTAGTTGAAAAGAATATCTAATCATTCTCTTTTCCTAATATTCACTCTATTCATCCAGACATATGATTGGCTTAAGCGTCCAAGTGGTCACCCAAACCCCTGTAACCATTTTTTTTAATACGGATGGTGCTAATTACATGCATTTTGAATCACAGATTAACAGTTTAGAGTATACTTACTTTATTTTTAACAAAGTAAATAATATATTTTCTCTTATTATTATTATTAAATTAATCATTCACATCATTAATTTAATGATGATAAATGATAAAAAATAAAAATTTTATTTTTAATAAAATCATCATAAAATTTACATGGATTAATGATTGAAATTACAATTGTAAAACGCCAATTAACTACAATTAATTGTGTAAAATGCAAGAATCAAGATGTTGCGTTCTATTGTCATTATTTTTCAGTTTTTCTCGCCTTACACTGCTTAGCTGACATCTTTTTTATCACCGATATGATGCTTTTGTTTATGATTTCATGTTATATGTCTATACTTGTAAAAAAATAGTTTAATTTATTTGATTTTACTATCAACAGTTTTTTTGGGTGTATTCTACTGTTTTAAATATATTACATAATTAAATTTCACCTTTACCAAAAATGATGTCGAATGCCACGACAAACATAGAACGACCAGCATACTGATATTTTAAAACTTGTCAACTAAACATTCACTTTTATTTAGTAATTGTCAACGTTAATTTACAAATTAAAAGTGATATATATAGAATAAAAGGCTGCATCAAATCATATATTTAGATAGCTACACAACCTATCTCATTCACCATTCGTCAATCGCCCTAAAATATCTTAGCATTACTATTATAAACGTACCTATAAGAAAACATTAAAAAATTATTAAATTAGAAATCACATATTAGAGCAACCAATAAAATTGGTGAGAGAAACAAAATGATGCCAAAATTGATAGACAAAGGTACTCCATAAATGTCCCATTATACTTGTACAAGTACGATGTTTAAAAATGGACCTACAATTGTCAAAATGTTTAGCCCACCCCACAACCACACATGCCTTCTATTGACACACCAACTTACATGGAGACAATCATGCCCCCAACATGCATATTACACCTCCGTCTACTAAATATTATGGATTTAGAGAGATTTCGTTGTCTATTTTTTATCATCATTTTGTATTTCCAAAACATTTTTGTTCCAAATTTTCCATTACTACCCCTATTAATTTATTCAAGTTTCAAGATAATTATATTCTACCCTACAATAACAAGAGAAGACTGTAGGTCAAATTGTTTATATTAAACATACTAATAAAGTTTTGAAAATTACGTAAAATATTTATGAAAAAGTAAATTAACAAATCACATCGTTCGGTTAGTTATTATTTTAAAAATCGTGAATTAGTTAAAACGACAATAATTAATAAAAAGGGGAGTACTACATTTTTTCGCCCTTTTTTGTCCTGATTCCTGAAACAAAAGTTGCAAAAAATAATAATTACCAGCAACTTCAGAACCCAAAAACTTCTTTCCTCTTCTTTGATAGAGATGTGTCTAACAAACAAAAACAAAACAAAATGTATAAGATTCTTTTTAAGGTTACATGTAACAAGATTTCTATACATGGGATCGCCACCATTGTAGTGTGTGTTGAATTAGTTACGTAATATTATGCTTATGATCAGAAAATATATAATTTATATTCAGTTTTCAATAGTTACAGATTAGGTTTGAATAATCAATTTAAATAAATTCCACAAAATGGTAAACAAAAACTAATATTACAAGACTATATCATTTCAACTTATAAATTGGAGTACAGAACTGCATCGAGTTTAGTATACATTTAGAATTTAAATAAGTAGCGCTGAGTCGGATTGAATTGAACATGGAAAAAAATTATCTAAAAACTTTGGTACATTTATAAATTTGAGTCAATCCTAATTTCGCAGTAAACTCACGAACAACTAAAATTCAATCATAATATAACTAAAATCAAATCTCAACTAAAATTTAAAATTGTATAAAAGATTGTTGATTGAAATTTATAAATTTACCACTTTCTAAATTTGGGGAATGATGAGCAAATTATAAGTTAAAAATCAGGGCCTAAATGGGAAACTGATAAGGGTAAGTTTAGACATGGCAACCCAAAGCCAAATGTAAGTTGCAGGTAGCTCTAGAAATAGCAATAAACCATGTTTCTAAAGATTCTAATGGTTTGATTACAAATATCAAATAATACAAAGGTGGTTGGCAAATAGCAACAACTTTAACTAGCAAAAATAACAGCTAAACCAAACCATTGCATATAATAGGAATTTTGTAGAGAAACAAATATACGGCAACAACTTCAGATATTTAGACGAAGTCTTGTAATATTTGAATGTAGAGAAGCATTTAAATGGGTATATTAAGGAAGAATTTAACCTTACTTGTCAAAACGGAGCAGTTAAGGTTCTGTGGAGTTTTTTCTTTTTGGTAAAATGAACTTGACCTGTCAAGAGCTGTTTAAAATGCAAAAGAAGACGAAATTTATGAGTCGCTGTTTTCTGAACAGTCCTTTTTTGGAAAATATATTGCAAAATTCCATATAAAGAAACACCCACATATTCGCTTCCTTTTTTAAACTTAAAATAAATGAAATTATTATTTTCCACTTTCATAAAAAGAAATAAATAGAAAGGGATATTTATCCAATAAATTAATTACCTTGTCTTTGAGCCTAGCATTTTCTTCTCTTAACTGAGCTACTTTTAACTCTAATTCTTGTGCATAAGCCTGCAAATAAATCGAAATTACAATCATTAATATAACTGTTTTAATAAGCAAATATAAACATCAATTATTGGAAAGAAGAAGAAAAAGAGAATATTGTAAAAAGAGAGATTCCTGCTTTCTTGCCCGGGACCGGGCAGCCGATTCCCGATTCTTGATCATCCGTTTATGCCTCCGATCATCACTATCACTACTACCTTCATTCTGTTCCGGTCTTTTCTTCAAATTTAAAACCGCCGCCGGAGAACAAAGAACAGAATCAAACGGAGAGACAAGACCGCCGCCTTCGGAAAAAGGAAACCCCGAATTTCGCCTGGCGGAAATATCGCTAGAAAGATACTGAAATCCCGAACCGGAATTGAGACTCAACATCGTGACCGGCCGAGGATCACTGGCAGCAGCAGGGGAAATGTCAGCTGGCGCCACCGCCGAAGAGAGCTTTCTTGTCGCCGGAGTAGCAAGAAAATCTTGAAGAACGGTGCAAGGAAAAGGGGAACGAACAGTGGAATTGTTTTTGTTGATGTTTGAGGTGTTATCAAGAAAGGCTAAACTGATATCTTTCGAGACTTCTTCCATGGTTTTTTCCGGCGAACAAGATTTCAGAGAAGAAGAAGGAGAGGAGTAGTTGAGAGGGTTAGGAGGGTGAAAAGAATGGGTCATTGGAGGGTCAAAGTCTAGAGAGAGAAATCTGAATCTGGAGATAATAGATACGAATTGATGTGTGTCTGGATTCTCATTTTTAATTATACACTTCCCATGCATTGTTTTAAAAAACGTTAGTTAGTGTTAGTTCCACGATGGAAGGTGAATCAGGATTTAAATAGGGATTAATTGGGGTCTAGGTAGATTTAGGCGTTAGTTAGTAAGGTTTAAGCTTTAGACATAGTCAGGTGACGACCCTCAAAATAGCACCTAGACGGGAATTTTTAAAACAGTTCTCCTATCATGAAAAGTCTCCAACATTGTAAAATTATTTAAAAATTAATTTTATCATATATATCATTTATAAGAGAACTCCAACCCATACCATCTTTTTTCACATCAAATCCTATTTTTCTTCATAATTTGGTGTTGCTACAGTGTATACATCTCCAATCATTCATTTCAAATTTTTACATCAAATTAAAATATTATTATTATTTTATTACTTTCTACCTAACTTTTATTATTATTAAATTCTATTATACCTACATACATACATGTATATAAATTAACATAACCATTTACAAATTAAAATATAAATAAATTATAATAATTACAATTACAAAATTAAATTTACAATACCATATTTACAAAATTATCAAATAAATTAATAATTACATAACATAAAATAATACATACAAAATTATAAAAAATCATATTACAATTTTTTTTGTTAATACAAAACAATTACAAAATAAAACAATAATCAATTAAATATTTAAAATAAAACTAAAAACAAGAAAAATAAAAACAATTCAACAATACCAAAAAATGATGTTGCTACAGTAGTACGTCAACAATGACATGCTACTGTAACATCACCAAAAAAATGGTGTTGAGAATTGACGCTCCATTGAAACGTCAATTCTCTTTAAACCCCACATTTGATGTGGGATTGGAGTTGCCCATTATAAAAAAATAACTAATTAATCTCGAATTGCTCTCCTCTTATCTAAATTTGCAATTCTTTCCCTGTTCATATGTCTGTTCTGATAACAAATCTTGTCGCCGGGAAAAGCCCCAAATCTACATAAATCCAAAATTGGTGCAAGATTGATCAAACACCGCTCTAAGTGGTGAGAGCAATTGGCACCTTCTCCGCAGTAGTCTGTAGAAAGCACAAGGGCAAGAAAATCGGCGTTGAAAGCGCAAGATGTACCACTGCTTGGATTCAAGGAAAAGCTCAAGAAACTGGAGAAAGAAGCAAAGGAACTAGTGAGGGGGACTTCCAAACCGCGGAGAAAAATTGATTTAGCGGGGAAAAGAAGAATAAGAGACGACGATTTGCGATTTTGGACAATGGTAGGATTTTGTGATTGGTGCTTTTAGGAAAGATATGTTAATTAGGATTTTGCATTTACTTTTTATTATTTTTAATAAATTAACAGATAGAGTTAGGGTCTGCTTGGAAGGGGGGTTTTTCGCAGGATTGTAAGGGATGAGAACTTTGATCTTGTGCTTGGGATGAAAGGAAGAGAGAATTTGAGGGTATTTGAAATGATAGATTTCTGCTCACTTCTTGCCATTTTCATTACTGTTCATTACTCTCAAATTGGACGAATCAGGGGGAAGCTAGGATTTGTTTTTTTTTTAATTTATTCATTTACAATAATAACCTTCAATTGTTAGTTTATATATAAACAATCTTTCTTTTAAAGGATGTTTATGTAAATTCCTTATCCACCTTTCTTTATGAACCCATCCCTTTCTCCCAAACACAATATTTTCCAATACTTTATGTTTCCCTCACATACCATCCTTTAATTTACCATCCATCCATTTCCTTTCCTTTATGATTCTCCCGCCACTTGCTCCCAAGCAGAGCCTTAGAGTACATGGCATACGTGCCATGTACGGTAGGCTCTTCGCTTCTATTATATACACTCTCAGCATTTTGAAATTTATATTTATCGA
Source organism: Euphorbia schlechtendalii (assembly GCA_949673415.1). NCBI lineage: Eukaryota > Viridiplantae > Streptophyta > Magnoliopsida > Malpighiales > Euphorbiaceae > Euphorbia > Euphorbia schlechtendalii. Next base: position 14,445 of record CATIWQ010222900.1, on the reverse strand, counting down.
GTTAACAATTTTAATTATTAATATAAATTAGAGTAAACTTTAAACAAGTACCGCATGATATTGTTCATTTTCGAAAAGCGATTTGCGGCATTTGGATTTTAAAAAAAGGTCTGTGATTTCGAAGTTCGAATTATTAGTAAAATAAGGAATTTTTATTAACATCATTATAATTGATGACATGGTAAACGACAAAGAAAGGAGCGCAAAAAAAATTGTAATTTGATGGCTTCTTCATGCTTTAAGTTATACTCCGGTAGACTCTAATTAACTCAATAGTTGTTGGCAATAATAAAAAAAACACATTTAACCTTTGAATTTTTATCATAATTTACATACATAAGAAAACATATATTACTGAGTATAATGTCAGACGATGATACCTCTCACCTTCTCCGAACTCATATCCATTATATTGACTCAGTATTTATAAATTCACAGCAACGAGGGTTCCAATTCAAAATCCAGCACCTCTAATTCGAAAACATAACAAAAGCATATCATAATTTGGCAGAAATTTGAAATCTACCGAGTTTATAAGAAAGTATCAATTACTATGAAGAAGAGAGTTGGTTAATAAAAAAAATTCGAAATTCGTAAAATTTGACCTTATTAATGGATTCGGCTTCAAATTCTCTGAACAAAGCCTCTCCTTTACTTCCTCCACTACTCTAAGTCTATCTTAAACTCTCTCCAACTCAATTCTCATCTTGGTTTCCCTTTCTTTACTTTATCTGATATGTTTTTGAAGTTTATCGTACAAATTATTAACCAGATAAATCTTTCACGATATAGTTACAGGCACACAATTGTCCTATTCAACGAAAAAATTACTTGTATGTAGAAATAAATTTGAAATAAGAAAAATAATTAGAAAGGGTGCAAAATATTACTAATAAATACAATTATGGGTTAGATAGGAAGGAAAAGGAAAAAGTAACATGTAATAAGGCTGAAAGAGAGAGGTCACGTCAAATGAGCACACAGTAGACAGCTATCACCAGAATATTTTTTGGCCACAGCCTGAAGCAATTTTTTTACTGTTTTATTTATTTCACAAATTATCGGTAAACAATAAAATTCATATTCAGTAGCTTATTTAATTTATATTTTTTATATGATGTGATATTGTATGTTATTTTGAATGGTAGATAATGTTTATTTAATTATCTATAATTAAATATGCATTACCTATAATAAATACAATTTAAAATGGAATAAATAATTTACTATTCAAGCATCTTTAGTTGTTTCTGAATTCCAAGTCTAGGTGATATGTGGAATAAAAGTTCCTTTTGATAATGTATCAATAGTCTTAAAATTTTATCTATTTCATTTTAAATAATATTTATCGCAGACAATATCTATTTGATCGTCTACATCTAGATAATCAAATAGACATTGTCTACAATAAATGGTAACATATAGATGCCACATCATATAGAGAAGATGAGCTAGACAAGCTACTAAAGATGCATTTTCAAATTGATTGCCTATTCATTCCCATGTTCAAGATAATTTGTGAAATATAATCTTCCTATTTTATAAATAGACATTTTCTATTTTTAAAATTATTAACACATTATCAAAAAAATTCGTATTCTACTTGTTATATGAACTTGGAATCCAAAAACTATCAGTTACACAGCACAATTTGGTGCACCCCCTTCCTCGTCCCCGTTTTGGCCTAGAACACTATCCCCTAAACTTCTTTTTCTTACGGTTTAATCCCTTTCTCTTCAATTTTTAAGAGCACGGGGTCATTTTTTTATATAAATTTATTGATATTAGAGTTTGAATCACAATTTCATACATTTTTAGTTCTCTGGGAAATTGTAAACACCAAAGTTTAGTCGTTTCTTCTTCTATCTCAATGTCCTCCATTTTTAACATTATTTTCACTGGCAACTATCTCCTGTTTCAAAACACTTTCTGATTTCAAGAAGATTCAATCATTGAAATACGTTTAAAATTGAAAGAGGGAGCACATTTTAGAGAAAAAATATTTTAAAAAATAATTATTATTTGAGCTTTTAAGTTTTTAAGTGATCATCTCGAAATAGAACGTTACAACTGAATAAAATTTGTAGATATATGTTAGATCCATGAGCACTTTGTGTATCATAAAATTGCATCTCACATTCAAATTGAATCAACGTAATTTAAATACTTAATAAAGCATGAGATTGAAAGTATCATAAGAAATTAAAAAAAACCTTTAACAATAAAAAAAATTCTAAAATTTTGCATACACGAGAAAGCGTTTTTCATGAAAATTATTTCTTCTTATTGACATATGCTATATATAAATACTAGAGAAGTGAATAAATGACGATGCGTAATAATTATAAATAAGAGAAACCAATTTTAAAATTGCATCTCTTTATTTTTTTAAAAAAAAAATTAACCCCTCCCAATGAAATATAAAGTTATTTTATTTTAATTGCTAAAAAGTTATTTTTATTAGGGAACCTCTGATTTCAAGCACGCCAAACCGTTCTTTTGTGAGTCCTATTTTCAATCCATAAACAATTATACTTGTATATTTGTAATCTCAAGTACGTATAATTGTTCCCACGTATGCATGCCAAAAATTTGTGTTATTCGCTTTCCTTTCTCAACTATAATCTAAAATAAAAGAGAATGACACATGTCCAATTATGTATTCTACATTACAAATATTATGGACATATCTATATCTAACTATCTCCATGTAAAAAAATATATTATTATGATATATTATTCAGTATCTCTCTAACTATTGATTGTCGTGGAGTTACTTTTTAAATCAGCTGTCAACTATATTTGTGACATATTAATCAGAATGCAAACATTAAGTAATAGAGCTAGATTTTCATTGAGGCACATTTATATATTTTTCCTTAAGTTCTCACGTTGTTACATATGTAGTAATGCATACTTTGCGTTATACTTCATCATCAACGTAATAAAGTTGTTTGCACTTAATAAATTGATACATATATGATATATACAAAGAAATTAATTGTAAAACACAAGCCTGCCAATAACCTAAAGCAGTGTTAATAAAACTTAATGACAACATTTAGTAGCAATCACCAGTCAATAAATGTTTAATTTGCAAAATTTATGATAACATAGTACTATTACACCTTATAACAAATGTGGAAGGTCCAAAGTAAAATGATTTTTAAAAGGAAGAAAGTAAGCTATTTTTAGCCCGTGAAGTGGAAGAGTTAGAGAAGGAGTCTATTTGAATTATGTGATGTTTGATAAAAACACCTATGCATTATTTTTATTGGCTGTCGTACTATTATTAAAATAGAAAAGGGGAATTTATATATGGTGCTGGGTATTTAATACCCTCCCCCGATTTAACGGTTATGTATTTATGAGAGAATATTTAATTAAGATGATAGAATAATTAATTAAAATATAATAAATACTCAACCGTTGGATCAGGAAGGATGTACCATATATTAAATCAACAATGTATTAGGCAAGACAGAAGTTCATGATACATGTTTCAGAGCAGATCAGTTGAAATTCAATCAGATTCCCAATTCCTAACCAAATGTCAAATGAGAAATTGAACAAACACAAACTAAACTAAACAGACCAGACCAGACCATCTTGGGTGATGGGTATTGCCCCTTTGGTCGACTCGACATGTTTTGTTGGGTACCACCCACATACATTACATGCGCATTTCATATATGTGGCTTCAACATTTATATAAATATTTAATATTATGTTCATCTTTGTTCCTTCAATTGTTTCCTCCTTTGACAAAGGTTTTGCTCTTTTAAAAACCCTACCAATTACATGTTTTGCAAGTCAACTTTGTCTAATAAATATAACCTTTATTGGCACTTCACAAAGTGCTGACTATTTCTTTTCCTTGTATTTTTTTTTCCAAAAATAATGTTTCACTTGGAAAGAAGCAATCTAACTGATTCGTGGATAAGGTGACAAATTAACTCTATCACAACTAATCTGTTTAGGTTCTTAACTTAAAACTAGCCAATTCAAACAAGACAAATTTGTCATGTTCTTTTACAATTATAACCCGAAAAATAAACCCAACTCAGTTCTACATAATAATAATTTACCCCTGAATATGTTAATTTGATTTTGTACAAATTCATGGAAGGCAGGACCTAAAGGAAAAACCACATGTACAGTAGCACACGGAAGTACAATTTTTGGCATCAAAGAATTGAGTAAAGAGGACGTAAAGGAAAAATCAGAAATAAAAGAAGATACTGTTCATATAAAACCTAACAAACTTGGCAACACAGCCAAAATACACCGTATATTATTCAACCAAAAATAGGGATTTGGGGTTTTTGTGTCTCAGTTACTTCAAGACCATTGAGATTTACGAATTCGCCACCATCGCAATGCCACCATGGGATCATGAATAAAAAACACAAGTTGACAAAAATCACCAGTCAACACAACAGAGAACCAAAAACCTTGTAATTCTAATAGTTAACAAATTAACCTTGTTTTTTTTTTTTCTCAGTTTCTATTTCCTCTAATAAATATCCATATTATTACGTTTTTTTAACGTTGTGTGCCTGAGCAAAATTCTGTCAGAAACAAAGCACAACAACGTACAAGATAAATGTAAAGGTGAATTTAAGCTTATATCCGTATTGTTAGTTCCCCTCTCACCCTCAAAAAAGTGCACAAACCCTGGAAAGACGACGTTTTCAGTTGAATGTAACAAAAACATCGTTTTTCAGCTCAAACTTGCATCCTCACTGCATGCTGGATAATTCGATTACCGAGCTATTTTGGTTAGCATTTGCTTCCTCCACCGTCATTTCCTGCAATGAATTTGTCAACATTTCCCGACTTGAGGCACTAGAGGCCTGTGAGTTCAAATCGGCAGAGCCCCTGCTAGAACTTGTAATCCACTTAGCCCAATCGTTGCGCCTCCTCAATTTCTCATCCTGGAATATGATTTCAATACTAGGGTATAAATAAGGTATAAGTGGAAAATAGGCATTGAAGAAGGGATTATTATCCAATGGCAAGTCCTAGACTAAAGAAATGGAAAATAAAGTTACCTGCACTTCTACAACCGCTGAATTCGTTAAGGAATCCAAAATTAATTGGATGTCAGTAGTCATGTTCCTAACCTGCAAGTTTAACCACAAAAACACTACTTAAAGATAGCGGTTCTTGTAGCATGTTAGCCTATAGTCGCGTACGCCGTTGTTTCAAGTGAACAAATTACTTTACTGTATTGCCAACAAGCTAGTACTAATAACAGCAATTTAGATCAACAAAAGCAAGATAAGTAGAAGTGAACACGAGTTAATATTAAAAAAACATTTTAATGTTGTCAATAAATGCTAATTGAATACGTAAATGAGCATCATATTGGGAGAAAATGCAAAATGACATCCCAAAAATCTAATTATTGACATGAACAGATTAAGTGCACCATAAGAGCATTAAAACAGCCGAACAAAATCTGTAAAACACATACAAACAACGAATCCACCAAATAATCAAGCAAAGAATTACTTATCCAGTTATCCCAAGTGAGCAACTTATGCATGAAAGTGTCAACATTATACCATAGATTTAGAAGCAATCTCATATGATACAATGAGATTTCTGCAACTTCAATCCATTCAGAATACTCAATCAACTATTTTCCTATGAGTTCAACTCAATGACGCTTCACATTACAATGTACAATAATTTTAAGATTTACAAAAATAACAATCTTTTTGTTAGTCTAATGCTAAAAATTGCAGGCAAAGATGCACTAAAATAGAAAAAACAACAGACGAAAGATTCATAAAAAAGAGAAGACTAGACAAAGACACTATATATTTTTAATGATGATAGTAATAGAGCTCTGCTTGGATACCGATTTGGTCTAAATTTGCAAGAATATTGCCTATGAAGATGCTTGCAAAGAGTAATTATATCTTTCTAATTAATTGAATAGTTATTTTAGCCACAGATGCAGATGTCAAAGTCGATTGATGAATCAATTGAAAATTAAGGCAAAATGGTGATTGCAAACGGCTTCAAATAACAATAGATAAATACATTACCATGTGAATTGTGTGCATAACTGCATACTTGTTTAAAGGCAGAAACTAAAAAAAAAATTTTCTCATTTTTATGCCAAGAAAAGATTTATGAGATAGTATGAACATGACAGATATTGTGTCCAACAAACAAGCTAGTGTTTTTTTCCCAACTGTATGTGCTCTGCTCAAGTGTCACCGTATAGAAATACAAAAACTCTAAGTTGATCTTAATTCCTTTTAGCAAAAACCCGCGACTTGATTACATTTCTAGTCCGGATACAAGCATTCTAAATAATTGAATTGCTTTATAACAACAGAAATTCAAAACCATAAACTAGCAGAACTAACGTTAATGGGATTCAAAAGCTTTAAGCTATATTCACCTCTCCATGTAGCAGACAATAAAATAATTTTCTAAATTACAATACCAAAAAGAAAAACTAGAGCTTGTGCCTAGGCAACTTAGCTTATCAATTATAGGCATTCATCCCATTATCCAATTATAGCCAACCCCACCTAGTGTGGGAAAAGGCTTAGTTGACATATTCCTTTACAAATAACACAATGAAATGACACGAGTCCTAAAGAAGATTATACAAGGGAAAAGACAAAAGTTGATTTCTACAATTCAACGAAATTCGTCTATATGCATGAACAATTACCTATAATTATCAGTAATGAAGGTTGGTGAGAATTTAAAAGAAATGAACTTGGTGAATGCATTTTAAATAAATCTCCAAGCTTTACTGATTCCCCTACTTGATGCACACACAATATGGCAGAAAAACTTGTTGATTACAGACAGTGTGAAACTTTTGAAATAATATGTAGCTACATTAATAAATTGGTGAAAAAAAATGAACATAAATATTAATTTTAAAAAAAAGACATAAGTTGTCTTCAGCTTTTAATTTTAGCTAGCAAGAAATACTCAAACAATATCATCAATTAAACAAAGAATGAATCTATTAAGAAGAAACAAACAATTATGATAACTCAATCAAAAGTTTTGACCCTAAAAAGAACTCAAGTACAATGTAATATCAACTTAAAAACTTCTTTTACATATCTACAAATTTCATATAGATTATGTAAATTTGTTTTCAAAGAATCAGTCGAATTATCAAGTTTTAAGTCGCCTACATTAATGCCACATTATTATGTTATTCACTTTCTAAATGCATGTTCTTAACCAAATCTAGAACAAAAGTTTTGTTGAAGATAGTTGAATAAACACAATTTTAAATTCTGCTAAACTTCAACTATGTTTTACAAAAGTCGCGAGACGTCCAACTAAAATGTGCCAGGCTAAACTTACTATACGGTATTCATCAACAATTAAACCCACATAATCCAAGGGCCAGTTACAAATTTAACTTACACGATTGAAACCTGCAATTAGAGTGACCGGCACCCAACCCTGATCATCCATATTTGACTTTAAGAACTCGTCACCAATTAAATTTGTGTCACTGTAACAAGCAAGCAAGCAAACAGTGGGTAAGATAGCAAAAGAAGTTGCAAATGATCACTATAAGAAGTACAAAATGGTAGTTTACCTGAAATAGTATTCAATCTGATGCAGTATCACAGCAGGCAAAGGAGGTTCAGGTTCAGGTACTGGAACAATCATTCCATGTGGAGCGTGTGGGATGAAAGGCATCCCCCTATATGGCTCCACTGGCACCACAGGAATATATATCATTTCTGAATACAGCAAGCTATATTAATCTTAAATACCTGTAACTTTTTTACCATAAACTTTGCATTGTACTGTTCGATAAAATATTGATCATCACTTCACTTGCACACTGATGTTATATAAAGATAACCAGAAATCACAAAAATTATGTTCTTATAAGGAATACTGGTAAAAACGGAAGTTGAATAAAACAAAGATTGTGTTTAACACTTTAACTTGTAAAAGTTCAAGTAGCACAGACTTCATTAGGGAATAGGTGCACAGAAAAAGCTCACCAGAATATCCCATAGGTCGGGTAGCAACATATGTGGCAGTATTTGGTGCTATAGGCCTCACAAAACCCCTTGGAGATCTCTGTGCTTGAGCAGGATTCCCATAATGTCCACGGTCCTGATCGCGCCTGCCCACAAAATTGTTATGGTACGGACCATCTCCACGTGGCCCAAAATTGCCTCTTCTGGAAGAATGCCTGTTATCATTGGCAGAAGGTTCCCAAGTGTTGGCCCTGCATGATGGTTCTCTTGGAGATTGATCCGGCATTGGTTGCACCATGTTCCCATACCCATTAGGACGCAAGGGAAAAGGCTGCGGAGCTTGTGGCAGAGAAGGAGTTGGATGAGAGAAATTGCTTTGTGTGTGCCCACCTCCAGAGCTGCTGCTGCCACCACCCCGCTTTATGGGCCTTTGGCGAAATGGCATCACATGGGTTGAAGTGGCATTGGATTTTGAATTGCTAGAGGCCTGCTTATGAGGCAAATGAGACCTTGCAGATCCCTACATGAAAAATGTTACCAATTCCAGTGATCAAAATATAATATTTATTAAATTTTGCAACAATGTTAAAATCAACTATTAAACAAACTGAGGTTAAAGTTCAGCTGCATCAGTAAGCAAGTTTCTGTAAAATTTACACAAAAACAGATAAACACAATTGGTAAAGGAGAAACACAAAAATATATTAACAAAGGTGTCGCTGTCGCAAGTCACTCAAATTTTCACAGCAAACAAACAGAAAGTAACAAAAGAAAAATAATAGCAAAGACACCAAAATGTACCTTGGGACTAGGCATTGATCCATCAGAAAGGACGACCTTCGAAGGAGAATCAACCGACGGTGGCGACTTACGAGAAAATTTTGTAGGCTTGGATAGAACAGGCCACGAAACAGCTCCCATCACAGGACTAACATCAGTTACACCGTTTAACGGCTTCTTCCACGCCGGCTTATTAGGCCTTCCGGCATTTTCATTATCACCTTCAGCACAATCAGCCGCCGCCACAGTATTCTCAATCGACGAACATTGTACCGGAGTGGAACCAGAAGCCACCGGAGTCGGCGACGTTGAAGCCGCCGGTTTTAAAGCCACCTGATTAACAGCGGTGGGAGACGTCGATTCAGGCTCACCACCACCGCCACGCACAACCTGAGCCCAAGGAGAGGACAGACTTTTCCGATTCTGAGGACTGTGAACACCATCCAAATTCCGCGGCGATTCATGTGAAGAATCCGCCGTCGTCATCGCCGTGATATTAGGGTTTCCAGGAACTAAATGATTCAAAGATTTGATCAGTACAAAACAAAAAGCATCAACAATTCCTTTTTTTCTTAATCAAAACAAAAATCGGTCAATTGATTATAAAATTAACTGCCACTGAAAGAGAAAATAAAAAGAAAAATGTATGAAGGTGGCGTAAAATAGAGGTGGAAGGTGAAATAATGGATACCGGCCGCCGGTCACAAATCCCACCTCAACTTCACTTAACTCTCTTTATTTCCGCTTTGTTTTCAGCGTCTACTGGGAACGGAAGACGCAGGGATTTGTTGACATCCGCACTTTAAAATGGTATGCATGGTTGAAATTTAAATTACTTGAATGATTTTTTTTTTTTTTTTAAGGTATTGTTTTTTCATGGTTTTCTCGTAATTCAAAAAATCATAAAAATTGAATAAAAGATTTGATGGTTCTTCACGATTTTTATTTAAATCAAATTAAACTGTAAAAAAATCGTATCAAATCATATTATCTATCCAAACATAAAATTTTAAAAAAACTATAACGTACCATACCGTACGGTATTTTAATGAACCACAAATAACTATTACCAAAACAAAGCTTTAAACTAATTGTTTCGGTTCATCTTGATAATAAACAATCGAATAAAAATTTATATTCTTTATAATAAAAGAGTAGAGTTTGAATAATGAGTTATCAGTTCAAAAATTCATGAAAATGTGAGTTAATTGTCTCGTTAACATATTTGCAAAATAGTCGTAAATAAATTCGTCAGTAAATTCGAGAGCATGTATAAAAATAAAAATGTTATATTTATAGTATAGGTTAAGTATATTATAAAAAATAAATAAATATATAGATAGTATAAAATTTAAATATTGTTGAAAAATAAATAAATTTTAAATTCATAACAATTGATTTATGAAGTTCAATTATTATTTTAAGTTTAGAACTCAATTTGAGCTTAAATTAATATGTTCAGTTAAAGTTCGATTATTCTCGATTGTTCAAAGTTTGGCTAAGCTCGATTTAAACAAATTCGAACTCGGTTCGACCAATCTCAAGCTCGGCTCAAGTTTGTTAAAATTTATCAAACATAGCTTGAACAATTATTATTCGAGTTTAACTCGACTCGACTCGTTTATACCGCTAATTATGTAGAACTCTGTTACTTACATTTACTCTTTTATCCCTCTCTTTCTGCTTATGTTTCACTTATTTTACTTTATAGAAATTATTTTACCTTTTAGCCCCAATTTTTTGCCACTTAAGATTTGCTTGGTTAATTTTCATTTGTTAAAAATCCTTGGTACATAGTAGAGTACAGTTCGATCAATTGTCAGGGAAAAATTTTGAAATTATAAAAAATTCATAAAAATGTTATATAATAAATGGAATGCATTTTATTGTAAATAAGTTAAAGTAATAAGATTTTCTTTATTCTTTGACTTATAGTGAATTAAATACAATTAGAAAATATTATTAAGGAGTTTTAAAGTTTTAGAAGACTATTTTTAATATCGAGATTTTCTACCTTAGACTATATTATATCTCTACGGACAGACCAAATCAATAGAAATTTTGTAAATCACTACCTTACCTTTTTCTGTTTCCATTGCATCCTTAATTAAAAGTGACATTATTATGTACAATAAAATATTTCCTGCATAACAGATCTCTTTTTATCTTTCCGTAAAAAATTTAAGATCTTCATTAATATGCATTTAATTGAAATTGTTCTTTTACAAATTGTCTTTTGGACTCATTTTAAAAAAATAATTTGCATTTGATTGCACTTTTTTTTATACCTTTCACTAAAATGCATATTTTGATTCTCATTAAATTAATCATGTTTTCTAATTATACTGGTGTAGTAATTTAACATATATAATTTATGATTGATTCTAAAAAAGTTTAGAGTTCGTGATTTACAAATATTATAAACTATCACATTTATTACTTATAAGTAGACCTGTTCGTCAGGCGTGGGTCGGGCTAGATGGTTTTTGACTAAAAACGTTAACTCAAGCCCGGTTCAAATCCATACTTTAGAATTTCGGGCTCGGGCCGGGCTTGGATCGGGCTTACAAGGTCATTTCCAAGCCCGGTCCAAGCTCATGGATTTTTTTTATTATAAATTTTTTTATTAAATTAAATAGAAAAATATACTATAAGTCAAAATATGTTTAAATATTTTAATATAATTGCATTGTTTACTTCAAATATTTAAATATTTAGTAACATTTATTATCAAGTATACAAATTTAATATAATAAAATATAAAATCTTAAAATAATTATGAATTTAATGTATAAATATATAATAAATAAATAAATTATTCGCCAGGCCGGGTTTGAGTATTTATATAAAAACCAAGCGTGACCTATAATTTTTCGGGCTTTGACAGGTTCGGGTTCGGGCTCTGGCTAGGCCGGACTTTTTTAAAAAACGAGTGTCCAATATAGGACCGTTGGAGTGGGCTCGGGCAGGGTAGCCCGACCCGCGAATAGGTTTACTGATAGGGTAAACTTCAAAAAAGTACCATGTGGTATCAGCCATTTTCAAAAGAGTTATTATGATATTTCGAGTCTTAAAAGGGGACCTGAGTTTTCACACCGTTATCAAAACAGGGTATTTTCGTCCACGCCGTAAAAAATGCTGACGTGGCACAGGGGCATATTTGGAAATCTTGTTTTCTTCATCTTCTTCACTTGTCAAACCCTAGATAACTAAACATCTCCTCCCCTTTCTATCTTTTCCTCTCATCCAACCACCCATCTAGACCAATCTCAGCTTAGTCCGGCTTTTTTCCCCTCTACAAACGTCGAATAAGATGCCTTTGTTCTGAAGACCAGCAACAGAGCCAAAGCCGGAGCTGTCAGTTGATAGGCAGTGAAGAGGCCCTCAAAATTAGGAGAAATTCCACCAAGAAATGCAACTATACAGCAGAATTATAGCAGGCAATGACCACAGCAACAGAAGTGAAGGCAATAACAGAAGGAATTAAAGACAAAATCACCCACGATTGTAAACTCGAGAGTAGATGGAGAACATGGTGAAGGGAGCTTATGTGTTCCATTTCTCGAGATTGTAAAGATAACGCTTCTGTCGCATTCCACGCTCCTGCACGCGGTCAGCCTAGTCAGGAATCGCACAGAGAATCAATTTTAGGGTTACATTAGGCTCTGGTGGGATGGAAGGATTTTGACAGCAGAGGGATTTGAAGGAGAGGGCAGAATTGTGGGATTTGGAGGGAAAAGTAGTTAGATGTAATTTGAGAAAAAATCTGGGGATGAAACTGGAAGTTAGTGAAAGTTTAGGAGACGAAGAGTCAAAGAGGAATTTGGGTTGTGACATTGGTGAAGGTGAGATTGGTGGAGATGGGTTGTTGGATGAGAGGATAAGATAGAAAGGGGAGGAAATGTTTAGTTATCTAGGGTTTGACAAGTGAAGAAGATGAACAAACAAGATTTCCAAATATGCCCCTCTGCCACGTCAGCATTTTTTACGGCGTGGACGGATTAACTCTGTTTTGATAACGGTGCGAAAACTCAAACCCCCTTTTAAAACTCGAAATACCATAAGAACCCTTTTGAAAACAGCCGATACCACATGGTACTTTTTTAAAGTTTACCCTTACTTATAAGTATTGTAATTAGCAACTATGAGTGAGTGGTATTGGAAAACGACACATCTAACAACTAAAGGCGGAATGATTATACAATAATTTTGAATTAATGATGTGACATTTTATTCCAACATTATGATTTTGACATATACATCTTAATCTAGTATCATTGTATAAATTTCCCTATGAGTCAATACCATAGAAAGAGAATGATTGAATTGAATAGAAACAGAATAATTACCATTTCTTAATGTCATTTGGAGTTGTAATGATTTATTTATATATTTACCACAATATATACCTGCTGCTTTTTATATTTTTTTTCCTTAAATAAAATAAATTCTTAGAATATACTATCGAAAAATTGAGAACGAATGAAAATTATTACAGGTAGTGGTTGGTAAAACTAGATGGTTATGAACCAAAATCTATTGATTCAATAGATTTGACTTATTTTCTAATAATGAGCAGGGTATTATCACTATCAACTAGCTAAATAATTCAGCAATTTCACACATACTTTCCATGTGGCATGTATAAATACAATATATTGGTTCTATTGAATTTCATGATTGCTATATTAGGTTTCCATTTATTAATAATATACAATGACAATGTATAGGTTGAGTAAGATACGAATGAAATATATTATAAAAACAAAACAACGTAGAAAACAGTCCCAATAAAATGCGGAAAGACAATTATAAATTTATTGGCAACTGACAAGTAAGAAAAGCCCAATAACGGAGCATTTACAAAATTAGAATGGACAATTCGTAAGGCGATTAAGCCCATTCAAGCTTGGCTTTGAACAAATCTTTTTAAATATGGTATTGTACAAGACCCTGAATTAGGGTGGGCAATGAGTGCGACCGTCCAAGGTTTATAGTTGGAAGGGAACTCAAAAATAATAATTTTTGATAAATTTAGTAGTTAATATTAAAATGGTAAAAATGAATAATAATTAATAGTAGATAAATTGGTATATATTTTGTCATTGATATGAGAGGTCATGGGATCAAACCTTAATTTCCACAAAAAAAAATGCTAATTTTTATTATAATTTTTTACCAATGGTCCATTTTATCAGTTTCTATATTATTTTGTTTAGTGTTCTCAATTTATCAGAATCGGGCCTGATAAGACCAAAGTAGTTATCTCTTTTTTTTGGTATTATATAATAACGTTATTTAAAAAAAAAAGCCACCCAAACAAGACGTCTAGGTGATTTTTGGTTGACGAAAATACTATTTCATAATAGAGTAGAAATGTATCGCATATGAAATGTGATAGATTATTTATATTCAATTATGTAATACCTATTTTAAGATATCAGAAATAGAAAAACTTGTTTAATAAGTAGCTTGAGCTGACAACAATTTTGTTATGTAAAGACTCACCCAACCCGCCAGATTACATGGACCAGATTGAACTTGATTTTAGACTTTATTCACAAGTTCTACCGCAAATTAAATGATTATATATATATATATATATATATATATATATATATATATATATATATATATATATATATATATTAAAAAACATTATTATATATTT
>CATIWQ010222879.1:0-43804 GCA_949673415.1 Euphorbia schlechtendalii | reverse complement strand
AACAAATCAAGTAATTTATATCAGATTAGATAACGTAAATACAAAAACTATAATTAAAAGAAAGAGTTTAAGAAAAATAGTATTCCCTTATTGTAAAAGAAAAAATATTTTGGTTCAAGAGGGGAGTCACTTGTATTTCTCCATAATCTATAGTTGTAAACAAGTCAATATAAGTGCAAAATTGTAAATCGAAAAAAGACTAATATTATTATTTTTTAGTTATTAATTTAAACTATTTTTGAAATTCTTTTCCAAGCATTTTACTTTGGGATAAAGCCATGTTTTAAAAGCGGGTTTTTTTTGTTACGCTTTTATATTAATAGGCGGTTAAGGTAAAAAGTGTTGTCAAAATTTAAAAAATATCATAAAATATTAGAAAAATGTCATCAAAGCTTAAAAAAGTGTTGTCAAAACGTAGCTCAGAAAAATGTTTTTACATGGATTTTTAATTTTATTATATAAAAATTTATATGTTAGTTAAATTTATTATTCTAATTCGTTAACAATTATAAAATATTTTAAAATACTAATCCACCTAATCCACCTCTAAACCTTGATTAATCCCCGCCTAGATTTCAGAAGGCTCCAACCGCCCGAATAACGTCTTTTAAAACACTAAGACAAAGTAAGGAAACACGAAAATGGGGACTTGTGACTTTTTTTTTCCATTTTATTGAGCTATTATTAGTATTTATATAGGTAACAATACAAACAAATTGGTCAAATATCTAAATCATGCAGACATTAAATGTTTTCTCTAAGGACCTATTTGTTTGCTGAATGTTTTCCTGTGTTTGTTTCAACTAGAAAAAAAATCATGAAAATTAATGTACAGGATAATCTCTTCATAAAATAGGTGAAATGTTTAACATTTTACCTCATCTCTTCACCTTATTGTTATTGCCTCTAAAGTCAAGACTTCGTCCGTTGTTTGCTCATTATATGCACCGCTACTCAGCGATGCTTCCATTTATGACCGCCGCCAAATCTATATTGCTTCCTCCATTACTCGTACACAGCATTTTTCAGGCAAGCAATTGCATCCTTTTTAATTCAAATTGATCAAAATAGTGAAAGTTTTTCGAAATATTTTCAACCGGGTGGTAACTGACAGATCCAGTTGATTTTACAATTTTGTCACAATTGATAGAGATGGAAACAGAAATGGAAATAAAAGAAGAAGAAGAAACCAAATGTTGAATATGGCAATTGTGATAGTTATTACATCTGTGCAGTTCAATATGGCAATCATGATACGCTACAGAAACTAGAAACTGAACCGACACGGAAACGGAAACGGAAACGGGAAAACGCTATTTCTAAAAAGTATAGGTTCGGAAACTGTTGGGAAATGTGTAAATAATAAAAATGTAAGGGTATATATAAATATGAAAAATATAAAATTTTATATATATTATTTCATTCTTATATAAAATACTAAAATAACATATATTTAAAATAAATTTATTAATTACAAAGCAAATCCATTATGAATAATAACTATTTCAAAACATTAAACAATAGCAAATAAGGTTATCAAGATAATAAAGTTTCATGAAATCTGAAAGTTATGTTTATATTTGGTAAATTGTAATAATGTAAGCATATAAATGGAATAAAACAAGTTTTTTCTATAGCATATGGATATTATTATTATTATTTAATAATAATAATTGGGGTTAAAGGTCTCGGTAGTTTAAATAGATTAGTAAGTTTAGTTTCAAGAATGAATTAAAATTGGATCCTTAGATACAAGAAATTGCAAGGAAAAGGTTACCAGAATTTAAGGAAACGAGTTTTCAACTTTCTTTAATTGCGGAAATGGCCCCGAAACGTCTCGTACGGGTTTCCGTTTCTGAAACGGATGAGAAACGCAGAAACGACATGTCGCTGAAGTTTCCGCGCTTCCTATGTTATTGCTACAATAATAAGGCTGGTTTTTGTTTATTTTTGCATTTTAATTTTGAATTTTCACCCATTCTACTGTTTTTATATAAATTTAATTAAAATATCAAATTATAAACACATAAGGTAATATAGACTAGTTGGAAAATATTTTCCAGCAATTATATTGTTGGATATGCCAGGTTTTCCTAGAACGGGTCAATTGAGTTCAAGGATCCAATCTAATTTAGTTTTTTTAATTAAATTAAAAAATTTTAGATTTTAAGCAATTAATTGTAAATAATTGAGAATTTAAAAACTTAATTGCAATTAGTCAATATTCATTTCAATATGTAATGAAATTCAAGTGATTTCATTTTCATTCAATTTACATTTCCTTACCATTCTCACTCCTGAGTTTTTCTCTTACGGCGAAAATATCGCAAACAATTGTTATCGATCTTCGCCGCTGCAGAAGTTGTGCTCCTGCTCCGACATATCATGAGAAGTATTCAACTTGACATTTGATGCGACGTTCTTCGATCTTTGAGCATATGAAAAAAGGTAAGTATCGGAATTCGTTTCTCTTTATGTTTTCCTGAAAGTACCAAGCATCATAAAATATATTTTAGTTGTAGTCAAACTAAGAAAAATATTTTATTTTCTTACATAATATTTTTCTCTTACATAATATTTTCCTTTACACGTTATTTTTTTTGTAATTTTTTATTTGAATTTTATTTGAGTTCCTTTTATAATTGGAATTGAAATCTGAACAGCTATCAGACTTAATCACACCAACATGGAAATATCTAAATTTTCATGATCAATATAACAAAAATAATGCAGATTTTTATTAGGTGATTTTTTAATTATTTCTTTTTTGACACATTTATATTTTTCATTTATTTATATATATTATATCTAAGTTGCTTTGCACTTTTTTAACGTAGAATGAGCATGAAAGTGGATTCAAATATCTTGTGTAGCACCTAATAAGTTTGAATTTATTAAAAAAAAGTACTTAACTTAGGAAAAGAAGAGAAAAAGAAAAGCATTGCACCTCAATTGAAAGTTTATAGTGAGTTTCTTTTGTAGAGATCGAGTTGTTGTTTTCAATTATCAAAAGAAACATAACGCAAAGACATCCAAACGGGGAAAATCAAGTCATGAATATAAGAAGTATATAATTTATTTGCTAAACTATATGAGATGCTTGATAGATACGCTTATTTTATCCATAACATTCCAAAAATGGATTAACATAATAAGTGGGATTGGATCCATTATTAAAAATTAAGTTTATTCCTTTTATAGTCATAGTTGTTAAATAAACGTGCATGTCTAATTCACCATCTCCATGACTATAGACGTCATTTGTTTCAACTACACGAAAAAAATCAGATGATGTTTTTTTTTTACTCTCCCCTTTAAAATAACTATCACTTTGAGGTTGTATGTAAATATTAATGTCACATTAATGAAAACAATAAAAATATTTATTTACTCATATAACTTTTGTTCGTTTAAAAGTTGATTTGATACATCATTATTTTTACCATTTTTAATATTAATTAATCAAAGGGTAAAATAGATAAAATATGCATTAGAATTCTAAAACAAAACTTATTTTAAAAAAAAGAAAATTCTAAAAACCCTAAAAAAAGTGTTCTATATGAACACACATGCATAAAATTTCATAAAAACAGAGAAAAGTATATAAATTTTAATTTTCAATACCCATAAAAACAATTTTTTATAAGCAAAGAAAAGCCCTCAAGGCTAGCTCAAACCAAACCGGGGAAACGCAACTCCCCTCACATCTTCCATGATAATGTTATGAAGGTGTAACGGAAGAGAAGTTGCAAAATTCGTTATCTTGTTTGCACGCCTATTCCCCTCACGATGATAAACATGAAGCAAATCAATGTGTCAATCACGAGAAAGAAGGATTTTAATCTTGAACACAATAATAATATACTAATTATTAACCTCCGTCATAAAGACTTGGTTTGCATTGTACACAAAGAGACTACCCATCTCAACCACAATCTTTCGAAACCCACCTTCCCCGACCACACGCAAACTGTCCAAAATGCTCCACAACTTAGCTTTAGAAATAGAGCAAGCAAGCAAGCCCCAGTACTTAAGTAACATTACAGTAAGTGCAAGTCATGCAATACTGACTGAAGAAATGAAAAAAAAAAATGGGGATACCGTTTGGGTATTCAAAACGGTGACGTATGTATCAATGTGATACCGTTTAAACAGCAAATATCGCGCCTCTTACTACACTGCCGCGAATCGGTCGTATCTATGGCGGTGGAGGCTAAGGATAAATCCGTCAAACTACCCTCAACGGCACAATATTCAAAACCCCTACATTACAATCTCAATCGCTCTGCTCTAGGAAAATCATATTCTCTCTTGTCGAACGAAATCTGATTATTCGATTCGAGAATTGAGAGTTCTAAATCGAATTGTTCCATACTCTGATCATAAAACAGCGTTGCTTCTCTTTGATTTTGATTATTCGCACTCGCCCTCCTCAATTTTGCTCCGCGCGCTTCTCTCTTTGTCGAACGAAATTTGATAATTCGATTCGAGAATTGAGAAAACTGAATCGAAGTGTTCCATTCTCTGATCAGAAAGCAGCGCTGCTTCTCTCTGATTTTGATTATTCGCAATCGCCCCTTTCAATTTGCTTCGCGCTTTTTTTTGTTAATTTAGTTATTTTCTCCTCTTCCATTATCGCTTTAACAAGGGCGTCTCTCTGTCTTGCAGATTAGTATTTTCTACAAACATGTCTCGAATCCCTTTTCAGGATAGGTTTTTTCATAAGGATGGTTCCAGTGAAATTGTAAGTAATGTTTACGATTTTTTTTGTTTCTCTTTGTTCATGCTTCATGATTTTTGGATCCATATTCGTGTGATTGTTACTGTAAATTAGATTTTCGTTTTTTTGTCCTTAGAATCCTTTGAATATCCGTGGATGTAGTAATAAGGGATAGAAAATCGGAAGAATATGAAATTTGATTAATTACGATTTTCAAATGACGAAACCTGATTCAGTTAGGATCGGGTATATAGGAAATTTAATATGTTGTCTGATTTAAAATTAATTGGTTTCAACAGATGGATAGGTTTATACCTAATAGGTCAGCGATGGACATGGATTATGCACATTACATGCTAACAGAAGGCAGGAGATGCAAAAAGAATCCATCCATCCCAGACGCATACCAGAAGCTGCTTGCCGAGGCTTGTAACATGAACCATACTCGAATTTTGGCCTTTAATAACAGAAAACCAAACCCCGTTGATCCAATTCCACTTCACCTGCTTTCGTCAGCATTTGCTAGTAATTCTAAGCATGTTAAGCCACATCGCTCTATTCCACAGGTTTTTTATCCTGAATAATTGGATAATTTGTTGTATTTTAATTTTGGATTCATTGCATGTCTAATTGTTTGCAATTGAATCAACAGGGTCCAGCAAGGACGTTGGATGCACCTGATATAGTGGATAACTTCTACTTGAATTTGCTGGACTGGGGTATCAGTAATGTGCTTTCGATTGCACTTGGGGAGACTGTTTACCTGTGGGATGCTTCAAATGGTTCTATCTCAGAACTAGTCACTGTTAGCACTGAAGATGGTCCTATTACTAGCCTCAGCTGGGCTCCAGATGGCCGTCACCTTGCCATTGGATTAAACAATTCCGACGTTCAAATTTGGGATTATATTGCAGAGCGACAGGTAATCATTTGCTCCTTATCAGTTTGGGATTATGTCTTGTTGAGTTAGTTGATTGTTAATGGTAACATTATGATTACTCCTTATGCAGATAAGAACGTTAAGTGGTGTCCACCGATCGCGAGTAAATTCACTGGCCTGGAACAATCACATCCTTACAACTGGAGGAATGGATGCAAAGATAATAAATAATGATGTGAGAATTAGAGAACACGTAGTTGCAAGATATAGAGGGCACCACGAAGAAGTTTGTGGACTAAAATGGTCAGAATCAGGGCAGCAGTTAGCAAGTGGTGGGAATGATGACCTTCTTTTTATCTGGGATAGATCAATGGCCTCTTCTCGTTCATCGAACCAATGGCTTCACAAGATTGAAGACCATAGTGCTGCTGTGAAGGCCCTCGCTTGGTGTCCTTTCCAGAGAAACTTATTGGCTTCTGGTGGTGGAGAGTTTGACAAGTGCATTAAGTTCTGGAACACTCAAACTGGAGCCTGTTTAAATTCTGTTGACACCGGCTCGCAGGTTTGTTCTCTCCTGTGGAACAAGCATGAGCACGAACTGCTAAGCTCTCATGGGTTAAGAGAGAATAACCTCATCCTGTGGAAATATCCTTCAATGCATAAGATGGCAAACCTCACTGGTCATACCTCTAGAGTTCTCCACATGACTCAGGTACATTGATAGCCAATAGTTTACTTCTTTTATGAACACATTTATAGCTTAGGTTCTGATCTTTTTGTACAATTGTTTCTTTTCAGAGCCCAGATGGATACACAGTAGCATCTGCAGCTGGGGATGAGAGGCTGTTGCTATGGAAAGTGTTTGGAACTCCAGATCATAAAGCAGCAAAACACGAAGCTTATCGTGAGCCATTTGCTCATGTATCGCGCATCCGATGAGGTTCAAGCTTGAGTTTCGTTTCATTAACGTTGTTTATTGATTCATCAATGACAGGTGATTGGTTCAAACTACCAATGATATAAACATTTTCATATCTGTATTAGTTGCAAGTCTTGTAGGAAATTCTTAATTAAAAAAAGGCATAATGCATATTTTTCCATTGAACTTGACAACTTTTTCCAAATACCGCTCTGAACTTGAACTTGTGCCTACTAACACCCTCTACTTGGGAAAAGTGCACCAATTTACCCTTGAACGTCAGTTAGTCACATGTCAGTGTAGAAAGTATTACGACTGAATTACAGAACTGATTTGTGAAGAATTCAGTTGATTACATTTGTTTTAATTTCAGTATATTACAATTGTAAATGAAAGTGCTTTATATAGCACTTTGTACACTTTGGCTTTACATTCATTACAGCTAATAAAGAGGAAAAAATTGTGGCATGATTAACGGGAAAAGTAGGAGAAAAGTAGGTGGGATATGATGACTATTCTGATCCCAAACCTATTATTCTAATAGTCAGCTTTTGATTTGAGAGTGAAAATCAAGAAATTTGCATATTTAAAAAGTCAAACCAACAAAAATCGATATGTGGCCTTCATGGGGTAAATTGGTGCACTTTTGCCAAGGTTAGGGGTTAATAGAACAAGTGAAAGTTCAGTGCGGTAGTTGGCTGAAAAATCTAGGGGCAAAACATACATTATTTCATTAAAAAAAGGGAAATTCATAAACTAATAGTAGTAGACATACGTTTGTTGTTTATGTTTTTAATCTCTCGATTTTTATAATTTTCTTCTTATCCCTAAGTTGATAATTAGTCAACTGACTTAAAATGCAATATGATGCAAATAATTCTGTTAATATTGTTAAAAGCCATCTGAGAATGATAAAATCATAATATAATACTCAGACACTTCATCAAAAAAGCTACATCCTTAGAAATTAATTATAACTTTATCTTCTAGCATATATCTAAACTCTGCTTTATAATTGTAAAGCTTACTTGATGGATATACGAAGTTGTTTGGCTATATTTCTCGTATTTTCATTGCCCATATGCATTATAAATTTGTACTTGGAATATGAAACTATGTTCTCCACTTCTTCTTATTTGAATTGGCATACTGAGGGCAGAAGTAGATGTTTGGTCCTATTGTATATGCCTCTTTTTTCCATTCTGTGGATATTAATTTTTAAATAGAAATGATTGTAACTACATCTTTAGCAATGTAGCATCATCCATGAACCTGCACATTAATTTTATTTTAAAAAAGGAGAAGGTGAAGGTAGGAAAGGCAAAGAGAATCCATTTATAGGGGTTTCACCATCCAGTCAAAAGCAGCTTGCTGAGGTTTTGAACATGATTTGGACTCGAATTCATCACGGCCATGATCTGCTAATCATACTAATCATGTCAAGCCATGTCGTTCCTTTTCCTCAGGTTTATGTTGGTGAATAGTTGGATAATTTGTTACAATTTATAATATGGGAATACATGAATGTCTATCTGTTTGTAATTTAGATGCACTTGATGCTACTTGAATATGCTAGATTGGGGTAGCATTGCTGTTGGATGGACAGTTTACATGTGGGATGCTTCTAATAGTTCTACCACAGAACTTGTGACTATTAGCATTGAAGATGGCCCTTTTACCAGCCTCAGTTGGGCTCCAGATGGCCATTGGCTTGAACAATTCCGATGTACAGATATGGGATTATATTGCAGAGCGACAGGTGATTACTTGTTTCTCCTTATCAGTTTGTGAATAATGCTTGTTTAGAGTTGATTATTAATGTTAACGTTGTGATTACTCCTTATGATACAAGATCCATACAACGTAGTGATATTTTGTGGCTTAAAATGTTAAGATTCCATGTTGTGCCTTCTCCTGCCATGTTTACCCTGGTACGCCCTGGCCTTGTTCTGTACAAATATGGCATAGAGTGGGAATAAAATCTTACATCTATTCTTTGGTGATAAAACTTGCCTTGGAAATGCAAGAAAAATATTCACTTCCAACTTATGATCAGAATGTGAGATTGTGGCGAGATTACTACACCACGGAGGTTAAGCTTGGAACATCGGAAAGGTTATAAAGTCACATCTCCTCTAAATTCATTTAAGTTCCATTTCAGTTTTGGCCTTCATACTCCAGTTCTGTGATTTTTTGCGGATACACATTGCAGATTTGAGATTTCTATGGT
Organism: Euphorbia schlechtendalii; assembly: GCA_949673415.1. Taxonomy (NCBI): domain Eukaryota; kingdom Viridiplantae; phylum Streptophyta; class Magnoliopsida; order Malpighiales; family Euphorbiaceae; genus Euphorbia; species Euphorbia schlechtendalii. The sequence goes on along the minus strand of CATIWQ010222879.1, from coordinate 35,055 downwards.
ATTGGTTATTTATTCCAAGTTGTATTATACTATGTTTTGTTCTTATGGGATTTAGCTTGGCAAGCCACTTTAAAAGCAGTAATTCTGTTTATATGGTTGAAAAGTCACCATAGAATGATGAACCCATCATACAATAATAAGCACTTGAAAATTCACAATTATTAAGAAATTAGTTGCTTTACTTTCTAATATGTATCTAAACTCTGCTTTTATAATTGTAAAGCTAAGTTGCCTATGTTTTTTCATATTTTTCACCGTTAATATGCAATTGCAATTATATATTTTTAGTTGGAATATGAGGCAATGTTCTTTTTTGAAATAATGAATAGATGATTGGTCTATTGTATTATGTATATGCCTCTTCTTACAGGGAAATGATTAGTCCTATTGTATAAACAAATTGGATCACACATTTTTTTAAGCAATGGAGCTACACATAAAATTTATTTTAGAAAAAATAACAAACCCCTTACCGAAGAAGAAAAAAAAAGATGAATATGATTTATCAACATTGCATTTGATTGGTATATTATATGAAATTTGATCAAATTTTGTTACGTTGTATGGTTTTATTTATATGAATTAGTGACGTTGCTTCCTAATGCAGTTTCTTTAAATTTTATTTTAATCGTTGAAAGTGGCAGTAATAGAGAGTAAACTCACATATTTTATTGCTATATATTTTTATGTGCACGGAAAGGAAGATTACAAACACCACAATGCTCTTGTAATGATTATTATTCTTGTTATTCAACACACAACCAGATAAAAAAAACAAATTCGTGTAATGAATTATATCTTCAAATATTTTATTCGAAAGGCACTTGATTATTGTAATCTTGATCAATTAAAGTCCATATCATTTTCTTAAAGTTGAATGCATTTTCTTTTGGTTTCATAATCTCAAATACTTTTTTTTTGTAGTCACCACGACAATAATCCAACGACTTTAATATTGTCATTCTCCTTTATTACATGCTGAAATAGTTAGTTTATAAATTTTGACAAACACATGTTTTTAACTGCGACAAATAAATCAAATTTATTGTGCCAAATGCATCACAAATTTGAATTTCGATTTATAATTCAAATCCTCTTTTGATGTCTAAATAGTGCTTATTTATCGAATACTAGGAAATATTAACATTTTCATTAAGTGAAATATGTTTTGATTAACTTTCAATCTTCAACAATGGTTTGAATGGCCGTTTTGAATAGATAAAAAAATAAAATAGACAAAAAAAATGCGAGTCATTAAAAAATTTTAACAAATAATAAGCATAAGCAGTCCCGTGCACGTGCATTGCATGCAGGCCATACGAGGCCCACTACGCAGTTTGTGAATCCCGAGAAAAGCGCGGGCCATTGTCCTCGGTTTAAAAACCTACAAAAATAGCTTAATTTTTTTAAAAAATCTCCCCTTTCTCCGGCGACATTCTTCAGATCTTAATCATTGTAATTATCCAATCTGATCCTCCACTTGAGATCCAATAAAATCTTTCTTCTTCTTTTATATTAAATCCTGAAATTATTGTTCCTCAATTCTGGGAATAATGAAGTTCGGAGAGACATTCATGGAGTATTTACATGGAGATCAGGGAAGGTTTTTGAATAAATTCTCTCATGTGGAATACAAGAGGCTAAAAAAAGTCCTTAAAATCTGCAGGAATTGTCGAGATTCACAAAATTCGAGCGACAAAGAACAAAATTATGGAGGTGATGAGAATTCAATGTTATCGTGCCAATGTGTATCTTGCTCATGTATGTTAATTTTATTCTTATTTACGATTTTCCGGTTTCTGTTTGATTTGATTGATGCAATTTTTCGCATGATTGATTTGATTTGTTATTGCTTTGAGAAATTCATAAATTGTTTATAGCATGCGATCAACTGTTCTTCGCTGAGCTGATGAAGGAAGCTTCAGATGTATCTGGCTGCTTTAGTTCTAGAGTTAGGCATTTGTTGCATCTTCATGTTGCTAAAGGAATGCAGAGATATGCTTTAGGGCTATGTCATTGTTTTAAAAACAATCAGCAAAGTATGGTAGAAGAAGGGAGGATGTTGATGGAATATGTTACAATGAATGCGATTGCAATCAGGAAAATCCTAAAGAAATATGACAAAGTAAGCACTGTTATTTCAAGTTTTTTCTTGTTTATTATTTGATCTTATTTTTGAAGAAAAGTTCTGTAAATTTCTAGTTGTCAATGTAGATTCATAGCTCTGTCAATGGCAAAAACTTCAAATCCAAGTTGCGGGCAGAGCACATAGAGCTTTTGCAGTCGCCATGGTTGATCGAATTGGGAGCTTTCTATTTGAATTTTGATGGCTTACAAGATGGGGATTTCAGTGTTTCATGTGATCTTAATGCATCAGATCCAGTCATTAACCTGGTGCTTTTGAATTCTATCAAGCTTGATTATAGTCTTACATGTGCCATTTGCTTGGTATGCTACTTTGTCTTGCGTATTTTAAGAAATAGCGCATTTTTTCTCTATAATGATCTGTTTTTCCATTATCTATCAGGAGACAGTTTTTAATCCATATGCTTTAAGCTGTGGACATCTGTTTTGTAAGTCTTGCGCTTGCTCAGCTGCTTCTGTAATGCTATTTCAAGGCCTCAAAGCAGCAAGTCCGGATGCAAAGTGCCCAATTTGCAGAGAGGTAAGTATAACTTCAACAAAAATTACCAAAATGGGGTTAATCCATGCACTACCTACATTACATCAATGTACATGTTCTGCTTAACAACACAAACCTTTCACTTGAAAATTTTAGGCTTCATTTGACGTTTCAAGAATGGTTTTGTTATCCTTAATACATCTACTCACACGCATATGATCTTTGTTTTACAGCCTGTGCTAATAATCTTAATCTACATTTTTCTTTCCAGTGAGTTGCGCGATATGCATATTTTGTGTAACAAGTTATACCTATTTCACTCGAAAATTAGATTGAAGGTTACATGAATAATTGTATTCTCTCTTATACATCTTCTCACACATAATTAATCCTTGGGTTGCAGGATATGCTAAATTTCTTACTCTACTATTGTGTTACAAATAATTTATGCAGTGCGCATGTTTTGTCTATCAAGTTTGACGTTACAACTATTCACTCGATAAATTTGGGTCACATGAATAGCTGTATTATCTCTAGACTCTAATACATCTTCTCAAACATTAATGGTCCTTTTCTTCAGCCTGTGCTAGTACCCTTACTATACTTTTTGTTGCAGGTGAGTTTATGCAGTATACATGTTTCATCTTTCAAGTTACAACTATTTTACTCAGAAATATTTAGGTTTCGTAGAATTACAGATTTAGTTTTATTATCTCTAATACTTCTGATACTCTTATATGATCCTTGGCTTGCAGCCTGTTCAAATAGTCTCATTCTACTCAATTGGTGATTTAGTTTCAGTAGTCGACTTTCGTTCTTTTAGTGGTTTAGTTATATTCAAATGGTGCAGCATTTTAACATCCTTGTGGATGATGTTGAGTTTGAACATCATTTCGTTACAAATTTGTCATTTGTTTCCAACTGGGTGTACCTAATTATGAATCTTAATTGACAAGTCAACATGAAAACAACCCTTGGCTATCTGTATTCTTTTCATGGATAATTGATTGTACGAGAGCGCAAGTTATTTTGTTTAAATTGCGAGTGTATCAAGATTGAAGTTTCTTTCAAATATGTGCAGACCGGAGTATATGCAAGATCGGTGCATATGTTAGAACTAGATCTGCTATTGAAAACAAGGTATACTGGCTATATAAACAACCATTTTCATTTTCTTGAATTTGAATCTGACCACTGATAGCATTTCAGGTGTAGAGATTATTGGAAGGAGAGGATGATAAATGAACGTGCTGAAATGGTTAAACAAACCAGCGAGTTTTGGGATTTGCAGACAAAATTAGCAATTGGGTTTTGATTTCATTTCATGTTTTCAATGATATGCAAAAGAAAAAGGTCTTCACCAATTGATTAATGGTACATTTGTGAATGTCGTGGGAGGTCATGTGTTCTATACCAACATCTTCAAAACTTCATATTTATATAAAAAGAAAAGAAGAAAGGTCTTCGTGGGGGGAATGTTTTGCCATTTTTTCGGTATGCAAATAATTAAATTGTCAGCAAGAATTTCATCTTCAAGTTTATGTTGGCAAATTTGAAGTGCCAAACACAAAAGTCACTAACTAATTTGTTAATAGTTTTGGAAATTTAAAGTTATATCTTTAACGCTAAATGCATCGGTGTAAATATAATATAAAGTAATTCAAATTAATAAGACATGTTATGGAAAAAATTTCAAATGTAACTAAGTATAGTTTCCAAAACTTAACACATTTCTAGTGGTCATTACTCAAGCGTGTTGTCGTGGGTTCAAATTTCACAATCAATAAAATTGACTTATATAATTTAAAGAAAAACTTAACAAATTAATGAGAAACTGAAAGTACAAAAAAAACATGATAATTAATAATAGCATAAAATGCATTTTTTTTGGTATTGAAAGATAAGCATTTAAAAAAGGCATGGAAATAGTGATGATTATAAAAAAATGTTTGGGAAGTGATGTATAATAGGGTGACTTTGCAACTTGTTTACAAAAGTAAAGTTAGCCCCTCCCTCCCCCATTATACTATACCCTTCTTTGGTAGAGTATAGAATGTTAGAATACTATATCGGTCCTATATTAAGACTTTAGACTTTAGTCCGGGGGGATTGTTAAGTAGTAGACTTGACAGTGATCGAAGACTTAACCTGATTATTAAGATGGAAGCTGCAAACTTTATAGATTCTAAGTTTGAGTCGCATATGAAGGAGTTAAAGATTTTTCTTTTCATTTAATGTATGTTCAAATGAGTAAATTTTTTTTTTTAAAAAAAAGGTAGTAGACTGATTAATAATTAACTACTCAATACCTACTTTGTGTTCCTTTACATATAAATAATTGGATATTTATATATCAGTTATAATTATAGACATCCCTACATACCATCCTCCTTATTGAATTTTGTTGAAGTAGAAAAATGTGGATGGATTAATAAACACATTAATTCAACATTGCATCAGCTTTAACTCAACCCATTTTTCTACACGATAGCATGCTAGGATGAACTTTTCTATTACCAAGGTTTAGTTGCTTCATAACTCCCTTGATATATTATTGTTCATGAATGATTATTCCACATAATAGAATATAAATGAATGGTAGATTATTTGTTTAGATCCTGCATAATTATTCTTAGTAATATCGATTCTCTTGGAATGGAGATGAAGTACACATTCTTTCATTTCACTTAAAAAAACTATTCTATGAAAAATGTGCTAATAACTAGGTATACTTGCAAAAGATCCAACATAAATAATCTACAAAATTTTCACATTTTCATTCATTTATTATTTTATTCTATAGAATAAGGAAATGATTCTCTAAATTTCAACTTTAACACGTAATCATTCATTCAATTTTAATGATTAATTTTATCGTGATTCACTAAAAATTAAAATTGAATCTCCAATGTTAAAACTAGATGAATGATTGAGATATATAACTTAAAAGAATTTTTATCCATAAATAATCATATTTTAGTTTTTCAAAATTTTAAATAATATTCGTATGTAAATATAACTAGTTTTCCGAAAGTTAAACACGACCTTCAAATATCATCATCTTCAACGGGAGTTTTGTCGATATGCTATTTTTCACTAGTTATCTTGTTTGTTTGACCAATATTATTTGGCCATGGCCATTGGTGACTTATTTAAGTAGCAGCAGCAGCAGCAGCAGCAGCGATTAGCTAAAGGCCGAAGAAGTAACTACACATGGCTTTCGTTTCCTGGATATCTCGCCTCCGTTCATCTTCCAAGTCCGCCTATTACACTCTCCGTAACGCTTATCTTCACAATCTCAGAGCCCAAAGCACCACCACCACCACCACCGCTGATACGCCGTTTCGTTTACGGTCTCGCTCTCTGCTTCCTCTCACCCTCGCCGGATCGCTCGCCTTCCATTTCCAACCTCAGCCTTCTCTCTGTGACTCCTCCTCTAATCTCGATTCTCGGTTCGCTTCTTCTTTCTCTTATTCGCTTTTTGCTTTCTATGGAGCTTCCACTGCTCGTGTTCTTCTATTCTAGCTTCTACTTTTTTCCACTTCTCATGAAATTTGCGTTTTCTTTATATTCATCATTATCTCTCTACGCGTTTGCATATTACCACTTGTATGACTTCTATGACTGTTTAGTTTTTCGTTATTGTGGGAGTTGAGTCTGTTTTTTGTTTTGATTCGTTGTTTTTCCATGATAATGACATATTAAATTTGTTTTTTGGGGGGCATTTTAGCATTGGAGGCAAAGATAGTACTGATTTAATTGTGAAAGGGTCTCACAAGAAGGTACCTCAAGAGCTTATTGAGGAGTTAAGGCATATATGTGAGGTATATGCACAGTCTTAACCTCCATCCTTCCCTCTCAGATGTAGTTTATTTTATTTTCTTGACATATGCTAGAGAATCAAGTAAATGGAGTTTTGACGTAATGCTTTTTCAGTTTTGTTTCTTTAGTTGCTGTTTATAGTTCCAATTTTTCGTACACTTTTGAGTTCAAATTTTAGTTTATGGACTCTGAACAATATGATACTATTGGTGGTTACAGGATAACATCACAACCGATTATGAAGAAAGGTACTTTCATGGGAAGCCACAACACAGCTTTCATAAAGCAGTAAATATCCCTGATGTGGTTGTTTTCCCCAGGTTTGCATGATTTTTTTGTTGTTGAACATGGCTACTTTATGTTTCATCATCACTTTTTAGGTTTTTGATCCGGCTAAATTTGATTTTACGTAAATGATATCAAGTATCAACTCAATTTGAGTAACCAAAATTACAAAATTACTCATAGATGCAAAATTACAACTTTGGCTGCATATGTAGATTGGGTGGCTGTTATTTATGACGCATCCTATCCCCATGAGAAAATTTTCTGAAGAAAATGCAAAATGCATAGAAAAATACTGATTGTGTATTAGAACTAAGTTAAGAGTATTGGACGCTTGACCTATGTTCATTACCCAAAACAGTTCATTTCTCATTTTAGCCAATTACTATATTAGGTTATCTAGCGTGAAATTTATACCTTCATGTGTTAGGAACTTTGATTAAATGAAAATTCCGAAAGTATATCTTATTTATGCAAGTATTCTGTGGCTGTTTGAAGATTTTTGCAGTTAGTACGGATCTGAAAATCTAACCTAGGTTAATATGGCATGAAATTTTTGCTACAACAACATATTAGCCAAAGGGAAACCTAATAAATTGAAATGAACTGACCTCTTTAACTGATATGTGAAAAGAAACCTAGACATGCTGCCTCTCACTTGATTTTTGCCTTATTACAGAGTCAGATCAAGCTAAAGTTTCATTTAGTTTTGAGTTTTAAAAATTTACAGGGAAGGAAGTCTGAAAATGGTGACTAATGAATTGTGGGCAATGGGGTTATTCAATCTAGATGTTGCAGTAAAAACAAAACTAGCCTTTTTGAAGTAATCTGTCATTGTTTTAGTAATGATGCTATCAACTAAGAGATTTTCTATTCACTTTTAGACAGCCAGGATACGGTGCTCTAGAAAAATCAATAAACTGAAACTGTTAGAATTTCTCTGCCTTATTTATGCATGCACAGTTTGCTAGGAAAAAAGGTAGCCTATGGTTGAGTTCTAACCATGCGTCTCTGTATTTAGTCAGTTTCCAACATACAGTCTCTGTACTTATAAACAGTCTAAAATGTGAGGCAAATATATAACATAATATCAAAATGTATGTTAACATGGTATCCATGGGCACCAAATTTGGCATCAATTGAGAGGGACAAGGGAGGATTTGGGTGCTTGTAAATAATATTGGGTAGTGGTAGTGACGCTGTTACTAGCTCCACATACTGACCATATTTGGTAAGGGAAGATAAAGGACAGCGCTACAGTTGTAAATACTATGCTGCAATGAAGAATGATATGATAAACAGATTTGAATCTTGGTTTTAAAGATGTGTTCCAAGGTGAAGTTTCTTGAGTGGGAGTAACTTCAAATTCAACTTGTATCCTGTAAAAAAAGTTATTGGCTACTCTAAAATAAATGATACTTGAGTAAGAAGAAACTGCTAGTACATTTTAAGTTGCTGATAATTATTTTTGTACTTATCATTCACAGGCAACTAATTGTCTTATGCATCTTCTCTTTCTCCTCTTCCCCTTTCCCACCACTTTTCTTATGCAGAATAAATGCTGAGTCAGTTTGTCTTCTTCCAGGTCTGAAGAGGAAGTTTCAAAAATTGTGAAATCTTGTGACAAGCACAAGGTCTGATTCATTTCCAAGAATTTGTGAACCTGTTGTAAATTATACGTTATGCTCTAAAATATTTTCTTTTTATTCTAATTCTGTTTAGTTTCTTAATTATGAGGTTGGTTTTTCTTGATTGTACTATATTAATTTTGTAACCATAGTTTCTTTAGTCAAACCTTGAATTTTAATTATTATTTCCTCTAAAGAAATGAAAGCCTCAACACTGGAAGAGGCTTCAATGCAATGGTATATTTTTTTGGTTTGCGTTGTTGGTGTTCCCATCTTAAGCCAGCCATACGGATTACTTTTATCTAATCAGGTCCCTATAGTACCATACGGGGGAGCTACATCAATTGAGGGTCACACCTTATCACCTCAAGGTGGTGTTTGCATTGACATGTCTGAAATGAAGGTATAATTCTTCTTCAGTTCTTCTATTATCCATGTTGTTCTAGTATATAGGAGTAGCTTATTTTCTGCATACATTTTGTATATGTAGTTACTCTGATATCCAAATACTCTAAATAACCGACCCCACCTAGCGTGTAATTAAGGGTTAGTTGATTGATTGATATTCAAATACTCTAATATCTATTCAAGAATTTATCCATGGAAAACATTATCTGAGATAAGAGAAACCGATCTTCAAGTAATCAAATGGATAACTGCAAGTTCATGAATGAACAAGATGTGGTAATGGTACATACGCAAATTCAGCATTGCAGTTGCTTTTGCAAGACGCTATCAACTCTCTTTATTTCTTTTCATCCTTTACATTCCCTGTTTTGCCCTAAGAATGTGCTGATGGTCGGAGTTATTTTGAAGTCTTTTTGCTAACACTATCATGCTCTTCATTAATGCAATATTTAGTATTCAGGTATTCTCTTAAATTCTGATATGTATGTTTTATTTATTGTTTAATATTTAGACTGTTAAGGCACTGCATTTAGAGGATTTGGATGTCGTTGTTGAACCTGGAATTGGATGGATGGAGCTTAATGAGTATTTGGCACCTTATGGTCTGTTCTTTCCCCTTGATCCAGGTATAATTAATAATATCATGCGTATATTATGTGGTTGGTATAGCCTTATTTTTAGACCCAGAAATTAATTCCAGCAAAATTCAGCTTGTAACCAAAGATTTTTAGGTTATGCAAATGGCCAATGTGAATTCGGATACCTTCTTATTTTGGTCCCTGAATGTGTTTTGGAATTATTCAACCTACTAATATTTGATGGCAATATTTTGTTTTGATGTTTGTGTTTTAAATAAGATTATCATCTTTTGCACACTTGTTGACAAGCAGGTCCCGGTGCAACCATTGGGGGAATGTGTGCTACACGTTGCTCTGGTTCTTTAGCTGTAAGGTAGTTGATCTGCTACATCAGCAGTTATATTTTCGTTCATTGTTCGTGTACCATTCCAAGCAAATTAGCTTGCTGAAAGTATTAAGTAGCTGTATTTTAGTTCATTATTTCCAGCAATAGATATCCATGAAAAGTCAAATTTACCCCCATTCTTTTATAGTATCATATTTTAAGTTCTCCTAGATCTATTAAATTCTCGACTGCCATTTTTTCTTGAAAAAACAATTGTGTTACTCTTTTTAGCATGTTCATATATGGGGTTTTTTATTGTTGAAACTTGAAATTTATGCATGCAACATCATGAACCGGCTGCTTCAATGATGTTCAATTGCACAAGAATGATAGAGGTCAATGTTTGCCGTACCTAGGTTGGAATATTGAAATATCACAAATTATGTAGACAATAGATGCTATGCTTTGTGAAGTTGTGGCTGGTAAATACCAATATTCTTCGCCATCATTTTGTTGGCTTGATTGGTTATCTTTTTTTAATGTAGGGAAGCTTGTTTTTGGTTAGAGTGTCTCTTGAATGAACTTATATATAGGTTTTATAGTCTCTGAAAAGGACTTACCCATCCATTCCATTTGATATTATGATTTATTTTAATTAATACTTCTGTAAAACATTAGTAAACTGGCCTTGCCTGATTTGAATTTTTATACATGAATATGAGCTATGAAGTGTTATATCGCTTAAGCATTCAAGGTCACTTTAAAATAGCTGGTTGTAATATCACTATGATGTGGATAAGCATCGTGGAATGCTGCCTTAGTTAATATATTATGTGGTAATAATAATTTCACATGGCATTGAATACGGTAACTGATGGACTAGAATTTCGTAAAACTAAATAATATACATCTTCTTGCCAAGTTTTTCTGCTGTTTGAGATAGCAGGATCATATTCTTTGTACTATTTGTTTTTATTTACTTAGGTATTCTGTTTTCCTAGCATTTATTTTTTTGATTTAAAAAATAAATGAAACTAGTTCATGTTACATCTGCCATTGGACTTGATGTTCTGCTCTTATCATGCAGATACGGAACCATGCGGGATAATGTCATTAGTCTGAAGGTATGCTATGTCCTCTTTTGTGCCTGGTTCACGAATATAAATTACTTTCCTAACTTCAATATCTGCTCTAGGTGGTCCTTGCCAATGGAGATGTTGTCAAGACAGCCTCACGTGCTCGAAAGAGTGCTGCGGGGTGAGTTCTTGCTCCTTTTTTCGTTTAATAACTGTAGATTTTATATGTAATAGTTTGTTACTAGTGCCCAACAAAATGTACCAGTAAAAATTTGTACCTAAAATTTATAAGGATATATTTGTTTTTGGTAACAAATCTATAATGTATACTGATATAACAATTGGTGCTAAACTGATGGGCCATCATAACAATAAAAGGACAAAATTGTAACTTCTTGGTGAAGCAAGACTTACCATTTGGTACAATTATTCATAATTTACAATCCCAACAAGGTTTCATATGATCTGCAATGGTTCCCATCATAGTTGCAAAAGGCGAGCCTCACATCCAAGGCATAGGGTTCAGAATGCCATAGGCAGGTGTTGACAGGTTCACACATAAACACGCCTTTCCTGGTTATAAGACGCATGGCTTTTTTACATTAGGTTTTCTTATACGGTTTCACACTTTACATAGATGGTTTGATCTGTATCTATTATTATCATAACATTTAGGATCCAGATAAACCATGAAGAAAAAGAAATAAGTAAATAATAGTTAAACAAAAAAACAAGAATTATATACCATACACCTCAAACTCCTCCAGGTCTTAGAGACGAGGAAAACAAATTGATTAAGCATAGTGTGGATGAGGAGTGAGAACTTAAAAGATAGTAAGAGTGATGGTGATATTGAAGAATATGGAAACTTGAAAAGTTGTAACTTTTGAATTTGTTATTATGAATTATGATTATGGAAGAGTTAAGAGTTGTTACTTCAGATTTATTGCATGTTAGAATCTGTGGTGCACCTGTGTGCCTCAAGTATGTGCCTCCTTCTTGCGCCTGAAATAACTATAGTTTCGATACATTTACTTTCTGCTTAATCATGATTATTTCTTCATCTCATTTACAATGATTATTTTCTTTTAATTCTGTGATCATATGGTATTGTTATTATTATCGTTATCATTTTATATTTGTCACTTGTTGATTTTATTGGATTAATGCATCATAATCTGCAGGTATGATTTGACTCGCCTGGTGATTGGAAGTGAAGGAACACTTGGTATAATAACTGAGGTCACTTTAAAACTCCAGAAGATTCCAGAACATGCAACGGTATACTGGCACTTTCCGTCTTTGAAACCCTCTTTTTTTACAGTCTGTTTGAGTGATGAAATTCTTCTCATATTTTTATTATTCTACTAGAGATGTTTTTCGAATATTCTATTTCTTTCACTGTGAGTCTATGGTTGTTCTGCGACTCTAGTCAACTCGCTCTTATTGCCGGATTTTTCTTTCCTTTTCTTTTGGATTAACAGAAGGAAAAGGGAAGCAACCAAGATTTAAACATCACCGATCATGAATACATTATTGTTGAATTTCAAAGCAGCTATTGAACTTCAAATTTTGTTTTGACAAATTCCATTGCCAATTTGTTGAATCTTTTGTTATTTGCTAAGTTATTAAAGATCATGGCCTCATTCTATTAACTAAGTAATTGTAGGAAGACTTTGAAAAGTTTGAATGCCACCTTAAACTATTTTGAAGTGTATGTAATTTGTCTCCTATTGTCGCAGAAACATTGAGAATTTCTATGTAATGGAACACCTAGAATACTATCAATCCAATTCTGAATAACAGTTATTTCTTGTTGTTTTCTTCCAATCGCCACTATAATCATTCTATAAATTATATTTCTTGCAATTATGCTATTGTACATAAAGTTTATTTTATATTGATTGTTTAAAAGTAATGCAGGTAGCAATGTGTAATTTCCCTACAATTAAGGATGCTGCTGATGTTGCCATTGCGACTATGTTGTCTGGGATTCAGGTAAGATTCTGATACCAAATTATATTCAATAATTGTGTGCATTTATGGCCATACTGTTTGTTTTAGGTATCAAGAGTAGAGCTGCTGGATGAGGTCCAAATTAGGGCTATTAATATTGCTAATGGGAAGAATTATCCTGAAGTTCCTACGCTGATGTTTGAATTCATTGGCACAGGTGACACATGGCTCCTTTTCTTTTGACTATCTTTATCTCGTGTATAATTTAGGTGAGATTACGTTCTGTAAATAGAGTTTTTCTCACATTATAGCTTAGGTAACAAGTCCTTCAATTTAAACTGAACCTCTTTTGTTTTGAAACGGCTTAGTTTGCAAGTTAGTTAATGTTTATATATATGTACACATACCAGTCCGAAAAGGTATTTTTATTTTGTTTTTATTGTGCTTCTTCTGTTTGTTTTGATGACATGATTGTCTAAGTAGCTGGTCTTTGTATTTCTTGCATGTAACACCAAAACATTCAGAGTTGATCATGTTCTTCTAACTTCTCTTGGTGCTAACTGACAACTGCATTAACAGAATTAGGTGAGACCTTTGGGTTAGGTCCAATCCTTTGCCATTGATTCTTTTGTATTTATAGTTGGACGAGATAGGATAATTTTTTAACGCACGTCTCTAACATTCAAAATTTTATGGAGAGAGTTCCATAATTACAGCCCTATTCTCTTGGAGTTATATTTTTTAGATAAAGTTCAATTCAGGTATGCATAATTATAACTTTGCAATGAAATAGATTCATATCAGTTCCTATAAGTTCAAGTGAAATGGGCGTACTTTGGTTGTGATATGCAAGCTCACAGTTTGATTATATTTTTCTTGAAATTGTAAAACAATAAGCTAAGCTGCATTAATTTTTTGGTGGTTAGGACATTGAGCATTTTAAGGAAACAAAGGATTTTGAATTATTATAGTTTGTTCAATAAAGATTGTTTCTGACTTTCTCTTATTTATGTATCAGAGGCATATGCCCGTGAACAAACACTGATAGTTCAAAAAATTGCTTCTCAACACAATGGCACGGATTTCGTTTTTGCTGAAGAGCCTGAAGCAAAAAAAGAACTTTGGAAGGTTAGAAACTCAATTTTGGTTATTATTTATCTTGTTTGCATCAATCGTTGTTTTGACGGCTTCGCCTTTTGAATGAAAATATTCATATTAAATAAATAAAGCAATAGAGTAAAGCAACAAGATGATAATTTTAACATGATTTTCTGAATGGGAAGTTTTCCTTAGTCTGATAGCTGTTCCATTATACTTTTCCAAATGGTTTTATTTTGTGTTGTGTTACTGTAGAGGAGAAGGGATTGCTTCTTTGTATACTGTAGTCTGTTTCTTCTAATGTGGCTGGCGATCTCTTTTTGATGTGACCTTTCCATTTTCTTATGCTGGTATCGTGATTTTAAATACATCAGGTCAAAGAGAATAAGTATCAACATATTTAGAGAATAATTAATTAAAGCGCAAGATGCCATGACACACGATGTAATAGGAAAAAAAAAGATGCAATAGCCAGATTAGCAACTCCTTCAAGTGCTAGTGCATCATGTTTGAAATGAATACGTTGTTCCCTGATTACTGAAGTGTATAAACTATAAAAGCGTAAGAGCTAATTCAAGGATGGCCCTAGAGGATGATGATAACATGTGATACGTATGAATCAGTTGGATTGGAGCACCTAAATCTATAATATTCAAATCAAATGTCACCCGAACTTGCCTTTTTTTTTCTCTCTGTCTGCAAACACAGTCCAATAAGAAATGTGGCAGGGTCAGGGTGAGGATAGATTTCAGTTGATATCCACACTCTTTCTACCCGTTTTTTATTTTTCAATTCATGACTGTACCCAATTGTAAACATGATCCAATCAAATACTTCTCTTTGGTGTGTAAACTCAGTAAATCAAGTTGTTCTTTGGTGCAGATAAGAAAAGAGGCATTATGGGCTTGCTTTGCAATGGAACCCAAATACGAGGCAATGATTTCTGTGAGTTGTGCTCAATATCTAATTTTCTTTTAACTTCCCCGTTTGAGGTTAATGTAGCTCTCTGATCTTAATTTATATATTGCACAGGATTGTAGTGTAATTTTTAGGGTATTACTTTTCATTATTATATTTTCAATTCATTCCATTTGATGTATGTTTTTTTTTCATATGTCGTATTCATATACTTTGTATGGCCATTATTCTTCATTATCTGTTTGTCATTGCCTAATTCAGATTTATTATCTTGATTCTTTTCTACATTTTTGCTAATTAAATTTATGTAAACAGAAGTAACAACCCCACTTTTTTCTTCTGGAAAGAATGGAAGGAATTTATGAACTATCATCCTCATTAGATACTTAAGGATAAAAACTATCAAGATCAGATCCATCATTTGTTTTATTTTGTCATTATAGCTAAACTTCTGCTTAAAATACATTTAAAGTAACTTAGAGATTTTCTCATGACTCAAGGTCCATAGTGAAAAAACCTTGTATTTATTGTATATAATTTTTACTCATGGCTGTGCAGATGTCTAAATTTTCCACTTTTTATTC
This sequence comes from Euphorbia schlechtendalii, assembly GCA_949673415.1. NCBI lineage: Eukaryota > Viridiplantae > Streptophyta > Magnoliopsida > Malpighiales > Euphorbiaceae > Euphorbia > Euphorbia schlechtendalii. The sequence continues at coordinate 19,754 of CATIWQ010222879.1, read as the reverse complement.
AAGAACCTGTTTAGTGATGCATTATATATGTGATAAAAAAAGTCGTAGCTATAGGTGTTCAGTGATTATGATTAAAAAAGGTCTTTGACTATTGCTGGAAATCTTGGTTTATTGGGTTTTGGTGATAGTGTTCTTTATTCCTGTAAGAATAATTGTGATGGACTTAGGACAAGCAGCCTATCATATTTACATCATTTCATTCATATATATTCTATTCCATGAACCGAACATATCAATAGTCTTATGACAGTGTTTCTTTTTCCAGAAAGTGGTCGGCTGGTCATTTTAGACTGGGTCTTTAATGACATTGGCAATGGTGGATAATTAGCTAGTTTTACTATTACACTAGAACTGACTACTATAGCCATAAGAAAACGATGCAAATTCACTAAGAAACGTGAATAACTAATAATATAATTTGCTGCTGCTCCACATGCTTATAGGCAACATTGTTTCATCAGTTGTGAAGCTATAGTGGTGGATACCAATAACTGATACATTTTTGTTCATCCTGACTGAGATTGGATGCAATGGCAATCTTGAAATTCCAGAATTCCGCTTTTCTTTTACTGACATTTCAACATGTTTATGCTTGTTTGAAATATCTTTTTTATCACTTAACCAAATGATTTCTTTTTTGAAAAGCAAAAGCCCACTAGAAAAGAAAATCTTTGGAGTCATTTACCCCAAAAGCTAGTATTGTGATATAAATATCATACTTCCCTGCTAGAATTGAGTTTTTGTTAGTGATTAGCACTCTCTCATGTTTATATACACTTGATCTTTACCCAATCTTTTTCCTTCGATGAAGGATGTATGTGTCCCGCTTTCACGGCTGGCTGAATTGATATCGAGGTCTAAACAAGAGCTGGATGCATCACCACTGGTTTGGTATACCTTCTAAGTAACCATTTTCTCTATCTTACGTTTATTTCCTTAGATTGGAAAACACCAATGCATGTTTCTTTCTCTAAAATTTTAGCACAGTTATTGCTCATGCTGGTGATGGGAACTTCCATACTGTAATTCTCTTTGATCCTAATCAGCAAGACCATCGCCAGGAAGCTGAAAGACTGAACCAGTTTATGGTCCACACTGCTTTGTCAATGGAAGGTACTTTCTAATTTCTATGCATGTCTGGTTTTGAGTGCCTTTAGACAAGAATTTGAAATACAATGCATGTTAGGATATTAGTCATGAATATTGACAGTATTATTACCTCTTTTAGAGCATCGGATGAAGGTAGTTATAAGATTTGTTCGGGTGGGATTGTAAATTGTAGATTTTCTTCCCATTTGAAAAGTTTTCCACTATTAAACGTCTCTTTTATAATTTCCTATTAATTCTTGGTAATATTGACAGGAACATGTACTGGTGAACATGGTGTTGGCACCGGAAAAATGAAGGTATTTTGTTTATGCCATGGAACTCTATATATGCATATCATCATATCATGTCAATTATTGATTCTTATATCCCTTGATTGGTTAATAAGTTTTCTGTAATCACAAATTTACTTTGGCTTGTGAAATAATTGTCCTGAATGGGTGGTATATAATGTTGTGTGGTCCAGTATCTGGAGAAGGAACTGGGAATTGAGGCATTGGAGACAATGAAAAGAATTAAAGAGGCTTTAGATCCAAACAATATAATGAATCCAGGAAAGCTCATTCCACCCCATATTTGCTTCTGAAAATCTTATCTATTGTCACACTCGTCGCATGTGTAGTGTAGTCTATGGTGCACTTGCAATGTATGTTTCAAATTAATAGTACCACAGAATATTTTTTTTATTTGTGCATAAAATATTGATATCTAACAATTGAGAAGCCTCTGCAACTTTATTTCTTTGTGTTGTGACTCAGTTTTATTGGATCTACTTAGAGAAAATTTTCCCTCATTCAAATCGATATGAGATTTGCTACTAGGTTTTGAACCACTGCATCTTATGTGGCTGGCTACAAAAGTGGCTTAGGCATGAGATTACTTGAAATAATGGAACAGTTTTGTCGGATAATGTAAATATAAAGATAAGGTTGCTGGTTGAAACCTTGGCGTTTGGTCTTTTATTCCATTTACCCTTAAATATGAAGAAAATCCGATGGAGTACAACCCAATATTATTATTCTAAATGAAAACTTTCAAAAAAATTGTCTTCTTTACGACACTTGTAATATTTAGTTGTTTTACAATGGCTACTCAACTTCAATTTGTATTATAAAAATTAGGTAAAGTGTATTCTACTAATTTAAACAAAGTACAATATAAGAAATGTTAAACTGCTGTTATATTTCAGCTTATAAAGTTGAAAAATTAACTAAAATTTGGAAAGTTCAAACGTAAGTTATTTCAATAAATTAAATACTTTTTAACTATTAGAGCAAGACTCAGGGAGTTCTTTTAGAATCTCAAATTACTACACCACACATGTACGTTCTCATATCTCTGTCCTCATCCAAATCACACATCTAATTAAATTGTACAATAAATTAAATTATTAATACACAAGATCCAAATGTCATGGGAATCTAGTTTCTTCAAGTGTTCAGTTAATTATGTGATCGATATCAGTCTCCTAGTAGTCTTTGTCTATTTCAGTGTTGATCTATATAGCGGCCAAACAAAAAAATGTAATAAGTTAATGAGATGCCGTCTCATATGTGTAGCAGCTGAATTTGTTGGAATAGACCATAGGTTTGAGTACTTTTGGGGAATAATCAATTCAATTGGCCGATTAGACTGAAAATTGGTTACTTCAACCGGATATTGATCCGGTAAGCCTGACGTTTTTAATAATATATAGTTTTAAAGATGGTGGTATGCACCACTCGATGTTCATTCTGAGTACAACATTGAAAAATTTAAGTAGTTATATACTATAAACACTATATTAATTTTTTAATCTAATTTTTAGTGGTAAACTGGATTTGATACAAAATTAGCATATAACCTTTCACCTAAACATATCCATTATGTTATATTTATATATAATATGAAATTTCAATAACATTAAATTTTTAATCCATTGAAGTACCAGAGGGGAGATTTTTTCTCTTTAATTTAAGTGCAAATGCATAAATTTTTTTTTAATAAAATATGAACTTTAAACTAGACTTGTTCGTCAGGCGGGTTTTTTTACAAAAAAATGCTAACTTAAGCCAATATTTTAGAACTCTGGGCTCGGGCTAGGTTTACAAGGTCATTCCCAAGCCCAGTCCAAGCCCATGAATACTTTTTTTATTATAAATTTTTTTATTAAACTAAGTTAAAAAAATATAAAGTAGATCAAAATATGTTTAAATTTTTAATATAATTGCATTTTTTACTTAAAATCTTTAATATTTAGTAACATTTATTGCAATCAAGTATACAAATTTAATAGTATAAAATATGGGAACTTAAAATAATTATAAATTTAATGTATAAATATATAATAAATAAATAAAATTATTCGTCGGGCCGGGTTCGGGTCAGGCTTGGGTATTTATATAAAAACCAAGCCCGGCCCATAAATCTTCGAGCTTCAACGGGCTCGGGCCGGGCTTTTATAAAAAATGAGTGTTCAAACCCGGCCCGTTGAAGCGGGCTCGGACCGGGCCGGGCGGATACCCTGATCCACGAACAGGTCTACTTTAAACTATGAAACACCATCATCAATTGTATTAAGAATCCATTGATAACTTTTGCTAGACATCATCCTGAACTTTCAAAAGTTTCAATTAACCCCCTAAACCTGAAAAAGTGCATTAACTTTGCCGTTACAACGACACGTATCAACTTTTGATTAGTTTTGACATCTTTGAAAAGTCAAATCTACTATAATCTGATTCATTTTTATCAAGTTCAAAAGGTAATTGAAATTTTTTAAACATTCAGGATCACATCTTACATTACTCGTCAGGTTGAGAGTTAATGGTGATGTTGATGAATTTATCCTAATTTATTTAATAATTACATTAGCATGCGATTATTTTCATATTATGCATGTATGAGCTGGCTGCTAGCAGCTTGTTTAAATCTATAACATACGCATTGATAAAAAAATCTGCAACATAAACACTTTTTGTATCAAACTTGATATTTGACGTAGAAATATTTCAAATAAACATATTTGTAATAGACATTTTTACATGTATGAACATATTTAATATGAGTTAATTTATATTTTTAATTTCAAATGGACAAATCTTAAGAATGAATCCGGTTTTTGAATAATTTCCGATAACATATACACTTCCATTCTAGTTTCTTACTTCTTTAGTTCTTTTCCAACGCTTAATCTTTTTTTCTTTTTTTTTTTCATTTAATTGGACCATCAGGATTCAGGAACCATCGAGAAACTGTAAATTGTTTGACATCTAGTTATACTAACGGTAAATTTTTATTCTTGTATATAATTACCAGAATCCTGTTCTATGATAATAACTTAATACGTACACATTCAGTGAATAACAATAGAATATATTAAATTTTTCAACAAGGCAAGTAAATTTCAACTCAAATTAATCTCTGATAATTCATCCTTTTTCTGAAGAATTGAAAGAGCTTCAACTTCGAAGAAGAAGAAGAAAGAAGATGGGCAGTGAATTCCAGAGCTCTTCAGTTCCTCTCATTCAATCTTCCTCTTCAACAGGAACGGCTTCTACTCTTCAAACTCTAGGTAACATAATTGTATCAATCGTTGGTACTGGAATCTTAGGCCTTCCTTTTGCTTTTCGTGTTGCCGGTTGGTTTGCTGGTTCTCTCGGTGTTCTTCTCGCTGGATTCGCCACCTATTATTGTATGCTCTTACTGGTTCGTCTCTTCTCTTTTACTGATCTATATTTTTATTCCCTTCCTTAATTCCGCGGATTTAGGAGTTTTAATTTTGCTTCTTTTTGTTCATTCATGGATTCTGTTTAATTTTTACTTTTCTGAAGCGGATTTCATGTAGTCTATATATAACAATGGTTGAAAAGCAAAAAGTAAACAAATCATTTTGAAAAATTTGGCATGGTCAAATCCCTAATAAAATACTGAGATTACTTTATAATTGTTTATGTTTTGTTGATTATTATAATTATTAGAGAATTAGGTTCTTTTAGGGTAATGGATGTATTCTCTGCTTTATTGCTACACAGGTTCAGTGCAGAGACAAGCAAGCAGCGGAAGAACTAACACAGGAAACAAAAACCTATGGTGATTTAGGTTACAAATGTATGGGCAATGGAGGCCGTTACTTAACAGAATTTCTAATATTCACTTCCCAATGTGGAGGATCAGTAGCTTACTTAGTCTTCATTAGTCAAAACCTTTCGTCTGTATTTGGAAGCCATGGATTCACCTTATCATCCTTTATATTCTTGTTAGTGCCTCTCGAAATCGCTCTTTCCTGGATCGATTCCTTATCTGGTTTAGCCCCTTTTAGCATTTTCGCTGATGTTTGTAATGTATTGGCAATGGCAATCGTGGTGAAAGAGGATGTAGAGAAGGTAGTAAGCGGAGAATTTAAGTTCAGTGATAGAACTGCCGTCACGTCTAATATGGGAGGATTGCCATTTGCGGGAGGAATGGCTGTTTTTTGTTTCGAGGGATTTGGCATGACGCTAGCATTAGAGGCATCGATGCGAGAAAGAGGGAGATTCCCTAGTTTATTGGCTAAAGCATTCTCTGGGATTACCCTTGTTTATGTTTTGTTTGGATTTTCTGGTTATATGGCTTATGGTGATCAAACTAGAGATATTGTAACCCTCAATTTGCCCCGTAATTGGTCTACCATGGCCGTTCAGGTACCGAGTTTTTAACTTTTCTCTTTTTTTTTACAGCTTACATGTCGATGTCACTGCATCTTTAGCTCTGTGTGTTACGATTTTACAATTGCCTGGCTTTACAAGAAAAGAAAGTTTATATGTTATTCTGAAGAGTTCCAACACTGCTATGATAAAACTATCTTTTAGAATTTGGATCCAGTTCTTTGTACCATTTGCTCTGTAACACTTTAGCATATGCCTTCTTATTTCATAAAGATTCATTTGCATAGTCATTAGATTATGTCATGACTTTATCTTATTCAGTACAAGAGACAACCGTACAAACTGATTCTGATAAGATGTAATTTTTTAACAAAATTATTCTTTCTGGTCCCTTTATCCTTGCAATCATGTGTGAATACGAACATTTCTTGCTATGCGTGTATAGTTCTTAGCCACGTTGAAATATCAATAAACGAAATTCATAATCTGTGCTGATTTTGATTTATGGAACAGATTGGACTGTGTTTGGGACTAACATTCACATTCCCCATAATGGTACACCCGGTTCATGAAATCGTGGAGGGCAAGCTCGAAAAAATCAGATGGCAACGAAAGCTCTATCGCGACGACAATGGGAGTATATCAAGAATCGGTATGATTAGAAAATACATTAGCCGGGCAATTTTGATAGTTATTTTGGCGGTTTTGGCTTCGTTTGTTCCTGGGTTTGGGGAATTCGCTTCCCTAGTAGGAAGCACAGTTTGTGCACTGATCTCATTCGTTTTGCCTGCCTCGTTTCACCTAATATTGCTAGGTCCATCTTTGAATCTCTGGCAAAAAGGATTGGACTATTTCTTTTTGATATGTGGCTTGTTGTTCGCCGTTTACGGTACTTATAACACCATTGTAGGTGTTTGATATTATTTTTGCTTGAATTTCGACGTGTTGTTTTTTATTATTTTTATCGAATCATACAAAGAGATGACTTATTAAGAACAAAAGTAGGAAAAATCAGTCTACACAAATCACATATGATGAAATTGATCTAGACAGCAGTATTTGGTTAGCATATTTAAATTGCTATGTGAAAACATTTTAAAATACATATTTAAAAATCTACAGACTGTATCATATTAAAATTAATGGTATAATTTGGATCAACGCCCATAAAAAGTTCAGCAGCACAATTTGGTTTGGAAATTTTTCTCCAGTTTTCCCAGTAGTGTCTAGTTTGGGCCTCAGCCCCTGTATTACCCATCCTTAAATAGAAACTCCCCCTGGATCTTTGATGGTAAGATTACAGTGGATGTGCTTCAGAACTTGTTAAACGACAATTTGTATTTAATAAAATAAAATTATTGCGGTGAACATCTAGATAAATACATAAGTACAGATGATACAGATCAATAAAATATTATAGCAATTTTGGAGAATCTCACACAACAAAATAAAGATAATAATATTTGTTTTTAAATTTTATTTCACGTTATTGTATATTCACAATCATCAGAATTTCAAACACTCCATAAAATATTAACCATACGAAATCATAAAAATTGAAAACAAAGAACCAACATGATAGGAAAGGAGGAAGAAGAAAGCTTTAAAAAGCATAATTGTCCACCTCAAAACTATATTTTATTCGAAGAAGAAACAAGAGAAGAGAGAAAAGGAGGTAACTAAAGTTCGTTTTAGTATACACGTTCCAAGTTTGTTCATGTATTATTTAGATACGACTATTAAAAAATTAATTTTGAATCAGCAAACAATAAATGATGGAGTTGTTAATTCGAACTTACAATGTACAAAATTGGTATAAAATGTAATGACTCTTAAAAAAACAAATATGTTTGGATGGTTTAGAAAGACAACGAAAATCTATCAGCAAACAAAAACCTGCTATTGTTAAATGGGTCCATCTCTTTTAGAACTCAGATTAATTAGTATTATTATTTTTCATATTCAACGAGGTAAACCTGTGATAAATGGTGACAACGCACCATTTTTTTATTAAAAAAATCAACCGTAAGAGTACAAATAAGAGATATTAGCGTTCCAAAAAGCATTAGCATCATTTGAAATGAAAATGCATTTAATTCATATTGGCAAATTTTGTTTGGGTTGATGTGTTAATTGCCAACACCACTATAACTTTGTTGCCTAAATTAAATGTGTAGAGTTTTGGATATTTTACATTCTTGAAGATATAGAAACTGTTCGAAGATAATTTGATACTCCCCGTCTACTAAATATTACCATTTTAGAGGGATTTCGTTGTCTCTTTTTTATTATCATCTTGTATTTCCAAGATGTTTTTTTCTAAATTTTCCATTCCTACCCGTATTAATTGGTTCAACTTCCAAGATAATTATATTCTAATCTCCAATAACAAGAGAAAACTATAGGTCAAATTGTTTTTATTGAACAAATTAATAGTCTTGAAAATTGAACAGGACATTTATAAAAGGGTAAACTAGTAAATCTTCTCATTTTGTTAGTTGTTATCTTAAAAACTGTGAATTAATTAAAACGATAATATTTAATAGACGGATGGAGTATTCAACTTGCACGGTAATTTCAGAAAAATTGTAATAAAAAGCAATTTGTTGCCGCGAAAATCAATACAAAAAAATGAATATTAAAACTAGATCCAAATCATCCAATACACTGTTGTTATATTCGTAGATCCTCCTTTACAATGCATAATAATTATACCCACTTGTTTATTAGCTTGCTTTTCGTTTCTTCATTTTCATTTGTGGTTATTGCACTTTTCCTCCTAATTGTTCACAATAATAAACAACATACACTACTTGTATTATTATTATATTATTTATTATCATGGAATGCATTATATTTCCAATTTTACAACTTTTATCTATAATGCCTACCCTATATAATCCCATATCAAATGCATTATGTCTTAAATATAGTATAGTTAACTTTTTTTTTAAAATAGTCTTGTTAAATAGGTTTTGGTCAAATTTGAATTGAGCCAATAATATTGTATAACTTTTTTAATTCAGTTATGTGCATTTAAACAAAATGGAATGTAATCCAGTGGAAAAAAAATAAGTATTTGTTAAGACTTACATATTTTATTATGTTGTATTACATTCATTTTATGAATTAAACAACACATTAAAATTATTCATTGAACATTATTAATGAGTAAATTAAATATATTGTCTATTATATTTGATTCAATTTTGACAATAGTCATGATGATGAAGTTTCAAAAATTTAACTTCAATATTAAGTATCATATTACATTGTAACCACTTTCTTCATGCATGACAAATAAAGTCATCATGTCAGCTTTAAAAAGTAAAATAATACACTTTTATCAAGTATAACGTAACATACAATATTTTGAAAGTTAATATATCACGAACCGTAACAAATTGAGTGAAATTAATTTGAGAATTGATTATTACCCCCAAAAATACCCGTCTATAGGATTGCCACTTGTTTTCCTCAAACAATCTCTAAAACTCGTAAAAATCAATGAAGTACAAAAACTATGAAACCCCAAAAATAAGTTTGAGCTATTGTCACCTCTATCAACTAGAAAAACCTTAGAATGAAATGATGTATGAAATTAAGAATTGTCGGATGAGAAGGAGAACGTAATAAAACATGCGGAATATTAGAATTTGGACACATTTGAGAAGTGAAAGGACTCATTTGTCTGTCTAACATTAATTGTCCTATATGTAAGAAAACAGTGGGCATATTTGTATGATGATCAATATTCCCATAAAATGTAGGTACATTATTGTAATCTTTTTATAGGTGTGAAACATTCTGGTTCCATTAATGCATATTGCTTTCCCCACCATCAAAAGCAAATCTGGCCCCATTTATCCACTTCTTCATTCTTCTTCGCACAACTCATCTTTATCAACTCCCCAATAGACATGCCAAGCGGTCCAGTCCCATTGATTGTTCACTAAATTGATTGCTTATGGTTTAAGTCGAGCTTGCAAGGTAATTTACAAATCTAATTCACAATTCATAATTATTATTATTATTTTGGACTAAATACAGATGGAAAGGTTAATTTTGTACAAACTTGTCTACATCCTGTATATAGTTATATTATTTTACTTGAGTTTTTTAATACATATTATTAATTGTCGTAGTTGAGTTTAAATGTCTATTACCGGGTTACCATTCCATGAATAGGTTTACCCCCAAACTTTTACAAATTACGTATCTGGCACCTGATTAGTTAAGCACATAATATTATTGTAATAAGTGTAAATGAGAGATCATGGATCTGATAGCCAACTTCCTCGAAAATCCTACTGTATAAAAAACATAAAAGTAATAGCTTTCAACATATTTTTAACCTTAAAAATTGTCTAAATATTTGCGGCCATGTCTTACCTATCTATAACTGTGAATTACACTTTTAATTTTGTCTGTTATGTTCGAAATAAAATAGTGTAGCACTGGCTCACTAGTTAACGAATACCAGATTAATACTAATATGTCAATTATGAAACTTACGAAAATTTAGAAGGTCCAATGAGTTGATTTTTCTTCTCCACCTAGATGAATGTTTCGATTAATACATAAAATATATTACTATGTATATTATATCACAGTCGCAGTAAATTTTATCACACTTCTTTCAATTTTGAAATCGTGACCCGTTTTTCTTTCATAATATTGTGAGAGGGATAAACATGAATTGATTATATATGATTTCGTTCATGTATATAAATATATACACACCAGAAGGCAGACAAAGAAATTGAGCATAAAAAGATGTTAGTGAAAGTGAAAAGAAGAAGAAGACAGATTATCGTATCATTGATCATTTTCTTATTTTATTTCAAAATCAACCAAATAATATAAATCATGAAAAAGCTTCGTGTCCTTTTCCAAGGCAATAATACATTTCTCTCACTCTTAGCCACAAGCTTTGTTTTCATTTTTTATTCTTAGCCTTTTACTATATAAGTTATGTCATTTCGACTTAGGTATTCGTTCTCGTGGGTTCTTGTGGGGCTTGATGTTAATATTATTTGCTAGGTTACATTCTCTATTTGGTTCCTCTACTTGTCCATTTTTCTGTTTTGGCCCTTCTACTTTTTGTGTATGTCATCTTGGTATTGAATATTGATTTTACATGTATTTAGCCTATATGGGCTCTCAAAGCAAGATAAATTGCACCAAAGGTCCTTATATGGAACCCTTTAGTCACCCAATGATCCATCTATAAGTTTGGAAAGAAAAGTATAGTTAATTGTGTTACATATGATTCCTTTATTGTATTTTGCATGTATTTTAGAGGCTTATAAGAATTCTTGGGAGCTCATATTGTTAATCTTAAAGCTTGGAATACAAAGAAGTGGAGCTGTAAAGTCATAGTGAAAAAATGATAATCTATACAACTTTTGATTTGATATGTGTGCTACATCAATAAAATTTTATTTTCAGTATTGATAAGTGAGTTTCATATTTATTATTCTATCTTAGTGAGTGATTAACTCAATTTTATTTTTAAATAAATCATCAAGATTATGTTAGAATTGATACAAATATCTTCTATATTTTTAATGAAACAAATATCTTCTATTTAAATTGTAATACACCATGTACAAAAATAGTCAGTTTTAACACGTGAGAAAGTCAAAACATGCATAGTATTATTTTCAAAATGCTGTTTTTCTTAAAAAAAAAAATTGAATAGAACTAAAGTAAAAAAAAAAAGAAGCTGCCTATAAAAGAAAAAGAAAAAGAAACAAATAGAATCCTAAAACAAACTCCACTGACTATTTATAAAAGAGGTTTATGCCTCACTATTTTAGGGGGCAACATACGGATACCAAATCCTTCACTAATTTTTTTGATATCAACAGCATACCATCTTTAATCTCATTTACATCACTTCACTTGCAAGTGTAAAACTAAAGAAGTATATAACAATAGTTGAAAAAGTCAATATTACCCCTGACTTCTTAGTGTAACAGAAACTGCCCCTATCTTACTTTCTTTGATATGAACTCAATTATGTATAATATATTAAATCAAGCTACAAAAGTACTTAAGTTGGGCAGCAATTCTTTCATAACAATATCATACAAAATTGGACGTTTATAAAAAAAAAATACAACAATTACTACTCGAACTTTGGCTCAGTACTAATATCGAATTTTAAAAGTTCTTAAAACAAAATTTCTTTTTCTTTGTAATCATATTAAATGCTGGTATAGAATAATTTAAACCAAATATAAGATTGATATAAAAATACTTATATCAAATATCTTATAGAACTCTGTACAACTTATACGATCTAATATAAAAATATTTATACCAAAAATGGTATAAACTGTTTTACAAAATGTCTACATTTATTTACTCTATAAAGCCAAACTTATAATTGTGTTAGTCATTAAACAATGTGGCAAATTCTCATATAAAAAATGGTTATTCTATTTCCAAAATCACCTCTATTACATTCTCTACCAGTACAATCACCACCTTCACAATTACCATTTTTATTCTAATTTCTAACCTCCACCATTACTTTTATGACCAGCCACGTTTGCGTCCTCCACTACCCAATTTTGTCATCAATGTGACTTGCCTTGGCTATTTTTACCACCTTTTTTTAGGCCTTTTCCAATTTTTTACCACCACCACTTCTCTGACATTTCATTCTCATCACCAACAACTATCACTATCGAACTTCAATCACCACCAACAATCCAACCTCCTCCTAATCCGAAATCACTTTTGTTGTCATTACCATCGCCTTCACCTAGGGTAGAGGTGCCCAGGTGTGACCGTCTAATGCTCGTAGTGGTAGAGGTTCAAAAGTATTAATCTGTTTAGATTTTTTTTAGTAATATAATTTTTAAAATTTTTTTGAGGATCCCGAAAATTGAACACCACATGACCCTCACATTCTTGCTCCACTTTGAGAGGAAGATGTGTTCATTGGACTAAAACTTAGTGGTTAAATATTTAGTTATTAATGTGAAGAATTTGTAAAATAAACATTAATTAAGACTAAATCAATTGGTGAGTTACTTGTTTTCAATTTCTATTTTTTTATAAAAAATCTTACGAACTCTGTTTTGATGATTTGACATTTTCAGTGATTTTTTTCCTTTCGAGGATGAATTGAACTAAATTAAACTTGTTAAGAGGCAATAAGGAATAACTTGATTTTTTTTTAAAAATATTGTTTTTGTCAAATTTTATTGAATATTCATCCAGGATATGCATTCTCTACTTGTTCTCCTCAAAACTCTCCGCATGTAGGTTATTTGGTTGCGTTGAATTTAAATAAAGAAAATACTCATATTTTCTTTAAGAATTAAATTAACTATAATTCAATCACTGTAATGTCAATGATTTGCATTCTAATTTCTAGTATTATTTGTTTTATAAAAAATTATGTATCGAATTCAAAATTTCATAAATTCTCTTTGTGAAATGTACTTACCAGCTGAGCTACACTTAATTGCTAACAAATTAGTATATAATTTTACTTTGATAATATAACTTTTCATTCCATTCAACAACTGTTTACCTAATAATAAAACTAACGGGTTCTTATGGAATTCTTCAACAATGATATTTAATTTTGAATATCAAATAATAGATACAAACGTATAGTTATAATTGTTACTATTTTTTTAATTTATCTACTTACATTATATATAAAATAAAAAATTTATTTGAACTTACTATCGAAAAAAGCTAAAATACCCTAACTAGTATATCGTATATCATTGAATAAGACTGGAGGACCACTTGAAACATAAAGAACAAAAGTAATCCAAAAGTAACTTACTAAAATACTCTAATACTATCTTTAATTAGAAATATACAAAAACCGAGTATTTTGTTTTCTTTTTCATGTAAATAGCACATTTATGCCAACCTCTACTGTACTAACACGTGTATTTCCAAGGATGGGTAGCGGATCCCACTAAACTGCTACACATGCTATGAAAAATTATATGAGGACCGGGTTTTAAATACCGATCTTGTACATGGATGATATATCATAACATTAAAATAATAGAAAATAATTTCATAAAGTAATTATATAGCATGAAATCGATTCTTAAGACCCGATCCTTAATATAATTTCCCGCTATCTCTGCTATTTCTAGGTGCCTTTACCATGTTCTTACTGTAAAACGAATTTTTGATTGTTTTGTGAATTATTACGAGTCTAGTCTCTTCTGTATCTTGGATTAAAATTATAATTTATCTTCCATTTATTTTATCCATTGAATAATTGATATCTTCTATAATGAAAATGTGCTATTAAATAATTATTAAGACGATTCAATGTGAAATTTTCATTAATGATATTGATATTTAAGGTCATAGCTCATAACTCCTAAGTAGTCATGACTCACGCAAAATAAAAGGTTATGAATAAATATTGCGAAAAAAAGATTATATAATAATAACATTAATATATAGATAAATAATTATAATGAATAATAATTAATATAGTTAAGAGAAACAGAAAATTCAAACTTTGAATTTTCTGATATCTAAAATAATAAATTGTAAATTATTTTTATATCTATTATGATCAACTTTTATTGTTATTTCAAAATGTTTTATTCGTATAAATTAATACGATTATTGTAAGTTGTTTATTGTTAAGGATAATTTCTTGTCTCTCAAATAGGGATCCACTAAAATAATAAAATTACACAAATATAATAAAAAGTACTTATGATCAAACATTAAGAATTGTTGTTGATATCGAAAGAGGTAAAAACAGTTGTTCGAGGAGTTTCCTAACACATGTAGCAAATGTTTTTGTTGAGATAAAATTTTATTATTGTATTTTTTTTTTGTTTTCATAGGACTTGACATTGCAGAACACTTGTTATGGTTCTTATGATACTTTGTTTTAACTTTTAACAAATAGGAAAAATATAAATTATTAATAATTTTATACATGAAATACAACAATATATATCTAAAATGGAAATATACAAAAATTTATCATATTATGATGGTGCGAGCTATGATGATTTTATTTTTAATGAAGTAAACTTTACTTTACCTCTTATATTAATTGAATTAATCACCATACCATAAATCCAATAGTGATGAAAAACTAAGTAATGTTGATTTTATTTTTAACAAACTCACCATAAAATTTACGTACAATGACTATAGAACTATATAAATGCAAATTTAGAGTTGTTATCTTTGTACTTATCTTTTCATTTTGATAGAAAAAAACAAAGGGAAATACAAATCAATACTCTTTTTTGGATAAAATATTTTTTCTTTTACGTAAAGGAATAATATTTTTACTTTTCTTGATTTTTTTATTTACCTTTTTTCTTTTACCATAATTAGATATTTGTTTCTTTTTTTTCAACATTCTCTCTCTTTCTCCTCCTCCTCCTCTTCTTCTTTTTCTCTTCTTCCTCTTCTTCTAATTAAGATCTTTGCAAATCGAAATCTCATCATCAAAACTCGTTGCTGCGTTTCAACTCATTCTGATTTCATCATCAAATTTCGATGTAGATCCAAATCTGTTGCTACGTTTTTTCTCTCATTCTGATCTCTTCATCAATTTTTCGATATGTGTTGCTACCTCTTTTCATTCGTTCAATTTTTTCCGATCTATTTTATCTATATTTTGGTTTGCTTTCTTCTTCGATTTGATTTTCCGATTTCAATTTTTCTATTTTTCTTATGATTTTTTATTCCGATCTGTTTTTTTATGCGATTTGTTAGTTCATTCTCTGCTCTTTTTTCTTCTTGTTTCATGTAGATTGCGATTTCTTCAATTTGTTTCAGCTTTTAGTGAGTTTAGTTTCAGTTTTGATACGATTTCGTGATTTGGTTCAGTTTTTATTCTTAATCCGGCGAGTTTATGTTTATACGGTTTTTGTTTTCCGTATTCTTACTCAGATTTTTCTATGCAAGATGTTAACTGTTTTGGTGTATTATCATGGAATTTGGACATATGTTTTCAAGAATCTCAAGTATGAAGATCGTGGTGTGATTGTTGATAATCTTGTTAGTTTTTATGCCTTTTTCGACTTTCATTAGAATTCAATTTCACATTATATTATTATACCTGTATAATGACTATTATACCTGGTATAATGATTATTATACCAGATATAATAGCCATCATTGTTATAATGAGTAATACAAAACATGTTCACATAATTGGAGATAAAAAAAGTATTAAGATCAAGTATCACATTTGAATAGTATATTATCATCATACATCAATTTTTATATTTCACATTAGAATCCGGTTTTCAGAACATGTCATTATACATGGTATAATGCAAACTAATATTATAAAAAATAACTGAATATAAAAAAGTATCAAGATCAAGTTTCAGTTATCGTATTTAAATAGTATTACTATTATACCCGGTATAATAGTCAAAATGACAAAGAGTATTAGAGAAAAATTCAAATCATTAGATAATGAAAATTTTAAGATTTGATTTCAAATTTCATATTCGAACAATATAATTGACTTTGTATCTGGTATAATGTCTGTTATACCTGATATAATAGCTGTTATACCCAAAATCGTTGGTTATTCTTATGTTCACGTATTTTGAAAAATCAAAGCTTAAATTTATGTATTTTGAAAAATTAAAACTTAAAATGTGAAATTTGTAAAATTACACATTGACATGATTTTAAGTTATTTTGACTATTCTGGTAATTCCATGAAAACCCAAAAAAAACAAAACTGCGGAAAGCTATGCATAGCACATGATACTCATTACCAGGCTATTCGACGATCCATAATTCACAAAGTAAACTAATTAAAGAATTTGTCCTCCACATTCAGTTATGTGATATTTTATTAAAATGTAATTCAATATAATTATTTATTTCATAATACTTTTATTTTTTTAATTTTCGAATTCCTAAGAGTCGTCCATTTTTATTTTGGATCGTTAAATTTTTTTTCTTTAACCTATTGATAAAAGGACATATTTGCGAGATGACATCCTCTCAAGGATTATGACAGATGACTCATTTAGTGAACCACACTTTTTGATGAGAAGCCTCGCCTCGACTGGCCCACACCTTTACTCCCATTCGCAGTCGCCGCTTCTGTCTCAAACATTGAGACGGTGTCACCTGCTGAGACAGATTAATTAGTCTCAATGGCTTCACATAGTGATCACAAGAAGGTGTTTCCATCTCATTGAGCGAGACGGTGGCCACCTAGTCGAAGAGAGCTGCCACTTGTATAACCACTTCCTAAAATCAAGGAGCGGATGAGAGCCAGACCTGGTATCCCTTGATTTTAGGGATCATGATCATGTTTTGACTATTTCAAATCTCCTTGATTTGGAGGATTCAGCAAAGCTTATAAATAGAGAAATGAAAGCCCTGTAACAGGTTCCTAATTCTAATTCTTGTATTCTCAATTCTTTATTCAACGCATACAATTTGCCCTTGTTCATCACTGACTTAATCATCGAAGGTTTCCCGGGAGGAAAAGCCCCGACCTTCGCTTGATCCTAATCTGTTTTGCAGGTAGATTCCCACAACAATCAATTCAACATAATTTGAAGTTCTACAACATCTTAAGTCAAATTCAGATTTATAACTTTCAATGGTGTGGTGAGAGTGGACTAAACTTACTTGCCCCTACGAGAAATTTAGTTCGCAACACATCTTCAACCCGATAAGTATTCCATTTCACATAAATTCATATCCCAAGACCGTTCCACTCATTATCGGTCTATTTGTTCTAAAATTTTATTGCAAAAATTACCGAATTCACCCTTTTTTAGCGTAAGAATAACATTACAAATGGCGGGAATCAACAACGATCATCCCTCTAACTCCGGAGCTATCCAAATCGGCCTTGAAGGACTCATGGAAGCTGGAGTAACAACTCCAACACCCTCGCGCGATGCTATGCAGCCCAGTGTAGTGGAGCAGATGTTACAAATCTTCAGGGAATACAACATTTCCCCTGAATAGCAGCAAGTCATCCGAAGCGGCTTTCTAGAGCAGTATAACGTCGAGGTAACAGCTCGGCAAGGAATCCCGGATAATAGTCAGAACCAGCAAAACCTGGCCATAGAGTTATTTCCACCATTCGAACGACGAGCCAAGCCGACAAATACGGCCACTGTGGTAGCCGTCCCACAAATGACGATGGCAGCCCCCTAACCGAGTGTTGCCTCAAATCCAGCCATGCAAGCTCAGATGTTGGCTATGCTCCAAGCCTTCAATACACCAGGTGATAACCCACACTTCCCAGTCGGAGCAGCTGTTCTTTTGATGGGAATGTAGATACCGTACACTATGGGGATGACCCTGTTGACGTGGATGAACCCGTACTCCCAAACACTTGGATTCCCGCCACAGCCATCCTTTGGATCTGAGCTAACTGACATCACTTACAAAGGAGATAGCGATACAAAAATCGATCCCAAGCTAAGAGGGAGCCTAAAAAAACTACTCAAAGACTTGGCCGTACTCTACTAAGAATCTTTGGTTCAGAAAAGGCTTTCCCCTTTTACCAAGAAGATCCTAGGCGTACAACTCAACCCCTACTTCATCGCCCCAATCTTCCCAAAGTTGTACAATGGCAGAGATGACCCTATGGTGCACATGAAACACTACATTAATAGGATGGAGATGATGTACGCTCCGGAAGCTTACATATGCCGCTACTTCGAGCAAATGTTAATCGGACCAGCCGACTACTGGTTCCACAAGCTGAAACCCAACTCTATTAGCTCTTAGGACTAGCTAAGTGAAGTTTTTTGCAAACACTTCCTCGGCTCCACCCCCGCCTCATATGTCAGCAGGCAGCTCCATGAAGTTGTACAGGAGCTAGATGAATTGCTCAGATCTTACATCCACCTTTTCAACGAGGTTTGCATTAGCATGGACGACCTTGACTTCAGCACCGCAAAGGAAGCCCTTATCAGAGAAATGAGAAATGACATGCTGCGAACCAAAATCATCACGAGACGGCCTAGGGACACGACTCAAATGATCGCCATGGCTAAAAGCATGATTGAGGTGGATGAAATGAATAGATCTAGGAAAAACAAAGGGGAAGAAAGGTACCACGACCAGAGAGATGAGCGACCACCTAGAAGAGGTAGAGGGGAAGAGAGGTATCACCCTTACAAAAGAAGCATCCCGCGATTCAGCCTGCCTACCTTAAACGCCCCACTTAGCCAAATCCTAGTGGCTATAAAAAAAGACCAACGAAAAGAAGAACATATGGTTCCCCAAAGTGCCGGAGGGCCAGAGGTGGGCCGAAACCCAGACAGTTATTGTGAGTTCCACCGAGCCATATGACATCACACAAATGACTGCCGCGTTGCAGAAGAAGTGCATGTCCTCATCTGAACCGGTAAATTCAGCCAATTTGTGAAGGGAGTAACAAAGGAAGAAAGAAGAGAGGCTCTTGAATCATCTCAACCAGGAGATAACAAAGCACAGAGAGCTAAAGGGATGATAATGGTAATTGCGGGAGGAATGAAATTTGAGCCTCCCACCAAAAAGCCCAAAGTAGTGGACTTAACAGGACGAGACGCAGACCTATACAAAGCCTGCCAAAGACACTCTTTGGTAGAGGGACCCCACGTAAATCCATTGATAATTTAGACTTTAACTGAAGGCTACATAGTTAAACAGGACCTAATCGACACCGGGAGCTCAGTTAACCTGGTCACCAACTCAGTGTTAAAATAACTAAAAATCCACCACACTAGAATCCAACCAGGCGGAATCCCTCTAGTAGGAATAGGAGGACAGCTCGTCCTGTCACCAGGACAAGTCACCTTAGAGGTGGAAGTGGAAGATAAGGGCGTAACCTGGAGAGGAGAAGTCGATTTTATCATCACCGATATAGGAATCGCTACAATATGATATTGGGGTGACCATTCATAATTGAGTCGAGAGCTCTAATTTGCATGGAATATTTAAACCTTCTAGTTCCAACCAAAAAAGGAACGGCAACCCTCAAATAGCCAAAGAGGCTTATGTAACATCAATTCA